>JANVFO010000113.1:0-94173 GCA_027919855.1 Lentinula guzmanii
AATACAGAGGGTGCATCGGAATACACAACCTGTGATGGGCTCCTTACTGCATCTAGCAGCAACAATCCCAAATCGTCCGTTTTCGAAATCCAGGCTAACGGTTTTGAGCTTAACAAGATCGTTATGGGAAGCCTGGATCCACGGGCACGGGTGATGCATCCAACGGCCAAATGTCACCAGTACACTCGCTGGTTGTGTCAGTCAAGCCAAAGGAAAAGGATGGAGTGAGTTTGGTCTTTCGTATCGCTTTCGCAATTTATTCTAACCTACGAAATTTAGATGCTGGTGTGAGAGCTGGGAGTATCCCGACGCGAATTCTCAGTGATCACTGCTGTGCGTGGATCTACGTACCCCATCGACGGATCCTCCGACTCTGGCTCATCTGGTAGCTCTACTGATAATGCTTCGCCTACGTCCATGGTTCATCTGGCAGCTCGACTGCTACTGGTACCGATGATGCTTCACCTACATCCCTTGGCTCACCTGGTGGTAGTGCTACAGTTGGCGCATCTCCTACGTCTTCTGGATCAGCATCCGCCACCGACATGATTCTGCCAGTGCTTCCACTACCGCTCCTACAGACGCTGGCTCAGATGGGTCCTCTGTCGACAATTCGTCACCTGCTTCTCAGACAACTGACACCAACGCTGCTGCCCTTCGACCACGGCATTTAACAATGGACAATGGACGCCTAGCGCTGCTGCTAGTACCGCAACATTTAACAACGGTATGTGGACACCTAGTACTACACCCGCGACTGCTGTCGCCACACCTGTACCACAAAGAAGGCATGCCGAGGGAATTTCTCACAGGATGCTTCGCCGAAGAGGAGTTCCTGCAGTACTACCGTGACATCGAGTTTAATACATAGTTGAATAAATATCTCCTAATATTTCCATCATACCGATTCTTGACCTAGGCTTACAGCCCTTCTTCGTTTAGCGTGTCATGATCATGACTACCGACTCGTCTGCGGCCATACTTTAAGGCTTCTCATGAATCACTTTATGAATATTCAATAAATTGAGGCTACCTAATTTGTTCACCTCGTCTCGTTCACTCTGATATGACTATTTCATGTGCACAAAGTTTTTGTTACTTTGCTGTCCTTGAACTATCAACTCTCTAATTAGGGAGGGCAACGGTCTTGGCTTCTACAGCACGATAAATTCTAGCCCGTGTCCTGCGCTTCTCGATTGACTCGGAAGTACACCAGAGGAAATCATCATAATCATATGCCGCAGGGATGCAATTGCACTAATAGAGCATTAGAGTCCACCTACATATCTCCATCGTGGAGTTCCGAGAGCAACCAGTCTGTGGCAGCCAGAGATTTCGTAAGATTGACCATCGCATCTTCCGTCGGTAATAATCAACAGGCGAATTTTGACTCTTAAATAGAGCTATCACTCTCCTCCCCCAACACCGCTGGCCGGCTCCAAATCACTCCCTACTCGAAAAGTCAAAAATAATTTCTCCAACTTCTATGCATACTTCAATTACAAAACTCTCTTTTATTCTCCTCTTGGGCGTTGTTTCCCTTTCGTACATCAATGGCTTACCTAGTTCTGTGAGTGTCTCGGATTCCTTGCCGGCATTGTCGGATATCATGATATTATGGTCTCTGAAAAGTTCAAATCAGACGAGTCGCTCTGAGCTACGTATCCATGCTCGGAGAGCGGAGAATGTCCTCACGCCGTCGTTACGTTTACTGGGACGTCTTCTCAGGAACATTCAAAGATATCTTCTGAGGGGTCTTCCCCAGTACTATCCTCCAATGATCCACCGTCCTCACCAGCATCCAAAGAGCCAGTCACCGAAGCTGTTCAAGTGATACTTGATCAGGTAGCTCGGGTGCTCAGTGGTAATAGTCAGTGTCCAGCCATCGTTGTATCGGCGTGGGAAGGGACTCCAGCAAAAAGTGTTGATCATGGCAAGCAATACTATACTTTCACTCTCACCGTGACATTAGTAGATGACCCGGTACTCCCATTCAAACCTGGTGTCTATAAGGGCAGGATCTCTGCGTCTGACTTTGACCAGAGATACAAGGACTGGAAAGATATTGCTGTCAATGGGAGACTTGTCGGACAAGATGTGAATGTGAACGTCTTGTATGGTCAAGCGCAGCAGAATAAGAAACATGTTGAGACTCATGCTCAGGTTGGTTTTGGGTGCATTAGAATCTGTAAACCTGCTCACGAGAATGGTGCTTTCCCTCCGAACCAGACTACACCAACACCCAATCGGAAAGGCCACAATGTTCACTTTGCCAGTGGATAATTTTATTGAGAACAGCTTCCATCGTTTATTTTTGTATGGTATAGATTACGAAATATGACGACTGGGGATACGAGAGTGAAACAAGGAATGAAAATACAGCTGTACATCGAATTGCATCATGAGATGACCCCTCAAGCTGGTGTCATGCCGCGTATTGTGCTCGTAATCATATGATCAGTTACTGGTATTATCGCTGGCAGTGGCAACCCTTCCTAGAGACCCGACGGATCATCATCAATGTTCAGTGCAATCGGAGTACTCTAGGTCTTTCTCTCTCTCTTCTTCTACACCGTCACGGCTCTAGGTAGCTCGAATCTTTGCTGGTCAAAGGTCAAAAGCAATCGTTTCGCTCATTTTCTTATATTACTTTCTTCTTCGCACATGCATCTCCTCCGTCTCAAATTTTGGACTGCGTATCTCGTCCTCGGTTTCATTTCGATTTCTGTCGTATTGGCTACTCCTCATCCAGTGAGTAGTCATTTCCGTTTGATGAATACAGTGCAAATTCTTAAAGTTCGGCACGTAACTATAGGTGGATGATTCTATCGTAAATCGCACTCCAATGCCTTCTCCCTCTCCTGATTCGCAGCTGCGTAAGCGGCTGACCATTTCAAAGTATATCCAACACATGGATGTCTACTTTCAGGGGGAAAAGTACAGATGGCAAACGCAGGAAGAGATAGGACGGGCAAAGACTATCATTGAGACAATGGTTAGAGCAGCCTGGGAGCCAATGGATTTAGAGCCAGTGCGGTCAAGGGATGGGAGGAAGTTGAAGGCGGTGAAAATGCCATCGTTCGAGTATGAGGGGTCCCCGGTGACTGGACCTTTAACATGATGCTTAAGGTCAAGCTTAAAGGTCCAAAAGTATGCCAGGGTAAATGCACTCTTACCGCAATGCAAGAGAAGGGAAAAACGGGGCTATATGATCTTACTATAAGGGATAGTCGAAAAAAAGTGATCCATTCGAGCAGAGTGGAAGTAGTTAGCGAATTGAGCCAGAGGAGTTGAAAATAGATGCCTTTTAGTTGCTCGAGTTCTAATGACATGGTATGTAGCCTGCAATGAGATTAAATATGTAGCTAAACAAAATTGAAGAACAGAATTCATCAGCACAGTTAGACGATACCATATCAACGACCCTTGTTTGGGGTACAAGGCAAGTATGTATGTCTTTTCGAGTTCGAGTCAATCGTGAGTTAACTTCTCAGTAATTTCAATGGTCGATCCAAATACCAACTCGCAAACTTACCTAGCTCACTGACGGTACCATTCCATACTCTTCCCTGCTATCCCTATGCGGCACACACAGTGCGATAGAGGACTGCCTTTGAAGATGTCCGACGGATCCTACGGTCCATTACTCCTTTGGGGATAAAGATTGGATCGAGCGCTCGTGCGTCGAAAAGAAAGGAATTCAAGAGTTTAGCGTCGGGAGGTTGAAGGTCGTCCTTGGAGCAACGCGCGAATTTCGGGATCTGTGCGCCAAGACACCTATATATCAGTGATGTGAACACAGGGAAAAGTATCAAATCCAATTCTTCCCTTTTATCTTTACCTCTTCTCTGCCAACGTTGCAGTAGCTACAATCTTTGCTGGTCAAAGAAAGTTTCCGACTGACTTTCTCAAAAATTCTCTAACCTCTTCTTCGTCTCTCATGCGCTTTCCTCTTCTACTCAACTTTTGGACTGCATGTCTCGTCATTGGCCTGATTTCCGTCGTATGTGCGGCCCCTAGACCGGTGAGTGGTCTTTTTCTTTTCGAATTTGTACACTTAGTCGGAAACCTTCAAATCTTAGGTGGATAACGCCATAGCCGCCTCGTTGTCGGACGACCAGTCTTTACCCGCTTCGTCGCCCTATTCGTCCAACATCGAAGTTCAGCCCCGAGCCACTCGGTATATTCTTGCGTCAATTGACGTGAGATTCCCCTACACTTACGAGGGTTCAATGACGGAGGATGAAGATACTCGGGCTCAAGCTGTGATAAGAGCATTGATCAAAAAAGCCGCAGAACCGTTGGATATTAAAGTCACAAAGCATCCAGCTGATGAGAGGTTACGGCTGATGTCGATGCCAGAGTTTCGTTTTCATAACTATCCTGGGCACTGGACTAGTAATATGGTGCTCGAAGCCCGGCTTCTCGGTCCAGAGATATGCAGACAAAGAGACTTACGCCAACCACAAGACTGTACGCTCCATGCGAGCGAGGTATCGGGCTCGCCTGGATATTTTGATATGGAGATTCTTAATGGAGCAGGATATAGTATGGTGTCGATAAAGCGAGTTTGGGTGAAGTCAGAAGCAAGACTCTACGAGGAGATGCAGCAAAATAGACAGAAGCAAGAGCTAAAAGACAGATTTAATCGACTTCCACACTACTAGTTCCTTTGTTTTATACTACAAGTGATGCATCGATGAATACTTGACTCATCACTCCAGAGCAGAGTTTTTTTGAGCTGAGTACAATCATGTCCTGTCTCATCCCCACTTCTGGCCTTGGTTGCCAAAACGTGCGAGAGAAGTGATTCCGAATCTACGTGCGATAGCTTACAAGTCTAAGCTAAGAAGTTGAAGCGCGAGCCGTATGCCCTCTGTTACCATCACCCTATTCTTATCCGACGAAACGTCCCCACAACAATCTAATGGTATTCGAAATTCCGAGACGGAGTGGTCGTCTGCGCTGTCCTCGTCCCCCTCTCCTTCTACCTCGGTAGGTCTATTCAACGACCATTCATATTCAATCAACGGTTCGCCTACGCACTGCGTTGTCGTAGGGTCTACGAGTAATGCCGTCGCTTGATATATGAAATCATCGATGGAATGAACGGCTAACGGCGGCGATTCTTTGTTTACCAGCGACGTTTGTGCCAGTCGTGAATTTATATTGTCTTGATCTTGGTCCTCTTCCTCCTTGTCGTTTTGGATGCGGAGACGAAGCCAGGCACCGGAAGTCCACGGGTCAGAATGAGGAGCAAAATGCGTATGAATCATGATTCCCCACTGTTCATCGACGTCCACGTGGTATAAGCAATGCGGCGTTTTCCTTTGAACTTCGGGAGAAGATTTGGCACATCCTAAGATCAAGGAAATCTGTAGAGTAGTGGTTGTTCTTGTGGTGGTAGGAGTAGTGCAGGACATGATGCACGGAGATTGCGAATCAGGCTCCATTTTCCTAGTCTTGTTTAGACGGCTAAGTTGTGGGTTGAAGGATATGAGGGTTAAGGTGGTTCAACTTGGGTTCAGCTCTTTTTAACGGGTCAGGACTAGGGCCATTAACAACAATAAGGGCAGCTCACCGCACTGAATTTGGACATTAGCTGGACCCGCATTTCCTGAAAGGGCCCATTTGACCAAACGGTGAAACAATGAGTCGAGAAGGAGGGTAGGATCCGGTCATATACATGTCTGTTCAACCAGCTATTGTGGGCGCAACTCATGGAGCATTTGAGACGAGGGGGGTGAATATCATTTTGTTATCGAGCTGAGTAGATGATAAACCATAAATGGTTTATCGTTCATGAATCATGAGTGCACGGGCCAAGTCTCCGGCGCTAAAGTCACAAACTAAAGGTTCCTGGATGCAGTCTTACTGCAATCCGAGCGGCGGTACTGGTCCTATACCTCGAGATCGAAGATGGCCCAGCTCACAGAATCACGTTGCAGAATTAGCATAGATGTGGATCAGCGATCCAATTATGAGTGGAAGTCTGATTTCGGGAAGTGAAGACAGCGTGGTACGATTACAGGTGATTTGAC
Organism: Lentinula guzmanii; assembly: GCA_027919855.1. Classification (NCBI taxonomy): domain Eukaryota; kingdom Fungi; phylum Basidiomycota; class Agaricomycetes; order Agaricales; family Omphalotaceae; genus Lentinula; species Lentinula guzmanii. The sequence continues at coordinate 6,042 of JANVFO010000113.1, forward strand.
CTTGCTCACAGTGAACATTAAAGTAGCAGTATTTTACTATTTGCGCGTCACTGATTGGGGATTGAAGACAATGTACTGGAGGGAAGGGTTCTCACCGATGTCGGTAACCTATCAGATTATCTGATTCTTCCAAGTCTTCAGTTGATAGGGAGAGATTTCGGACTTTCTAGGAACTTGAATAGAAGATTTTAGACCTTTCAGTAATACCAACGAGCACCTGCTAATGCTTGGACCAAGTACTGATCCGCCGTCTCACTGGAAAGAAAATCCTCTCGGGGAATTAAATGCTGGAAGACAATAAACCAGGGGACAGTCGAAAGATCATGATTATGCTTGCACTGAGTGTTGAATGCATGCGTCATTCAGCCGTATTAATATATGAACATTCATCTGGTGGGGCAGATTATCGTTTTTAGGTGCCCTGCGGGAGAAATGTCTTTCCACTCTTGGGTGTGTTAATAACGTGCCCTCTCAAATGACACGAATGGGACGCACACAAAAAAAAAACTTGAAAACAAAATTAGCAATCAATAAGTATACATTGTGAAAACTTCACGAATATGTTCTATGATGGGTGTGTTTCGAGTTGAGGCGAAATTCACGCTGTTGGTATTTCACGCTATAGTGAACTTGAGCAGGGTTACTCGTGAAAGCCAGTTGGAAGATTCATGATCAATTTTACGCTACGATTTACAAGCAATCAAGTTGAATCAACTGCGGAGCAGTGCAGTTGTTGAAAAGGGGGAGACCCAATCATAGTGTTCCAAGTGACAGTCCCAACGGAGTTTAGGGCGTTGCACGCTAGCTATAGCGGTACGCCGGTATAGTGCACCTGATACGAGATTGTCAATACGGAGAATAAAGAAGGGGAGGTAAGCGAATATACCATGGGAGGTCCTTTACCTCTTCAGAAACAAACCAGCCGAATATCAAGCGAACAAGCTGCATTTGTGAAAATCGACAAGTCGTAAATGAAAGAAAAGATCATCAGACTGAATCAACATGAATTTCGTCGTAGAGTGTTGATTCCCTTTGAAGATGATTTGAAAGTTACGTTTGACAGGTTGAGACTGAGTGCAAAATAGCAATCGCCCTTTTCACCAGAGTTTTGCTCGTGCTAGCAAAGGTTGGAAGTCTTTGATTAAAATGGCTTATATCTCTCTAACTTCCGGAGCATTCGTGGGTCTTCTATGCTGTCTTTACAGGGCTAACAAAGGTTACCAGTAGATCAGACGTGGTATTGCGCAGGCGTGCACAAGCGAGCCTTGTGGGGATTGAAAAGAGAAGGGGTATGCTAAGAGCTGGAAGGATTGTAGCCCTGTAGGCTGTACATGTAGCGACCGGACTGGAGCTCCTGCGGCTTGAACGAAACATTATCAGAATAGATGTGATTGGGCTCCATTGCTTTACTTTGAAGAGTTCTATAGCCAGAATATAAGCAAAGTATTGAAGTGTGAGCGCAACGGTGCAAAGGTTGGTTGGTTGTTAAAGTTGATGAGGGGGGTCGAGATCCACGTCGAAACTCAGAAATACTTCATCGGCAATTCCCGACGGACGTTTTACGTCGTCGGTCTTTGATCGCACATTTGATGTGATTCTCCGGCCCGGTGCATGTAAGATATGAAATATAACACCGAGGTTGTTTCTGGCGATAAGAAATCCCTCCCACTGCAATTTGAATTAGAACGCGTTGGCTGGTTCGCCTTTTGAACTTCCTTCTTCTCCTCTTTTCCGCAAAATCCTTGCCGTGACGAAGGATAACGCCTGGTAGTAAGTGTCACATAAACGTTGAAGGACCGACTTTCGAGCTCCTTTTTGGTTATCCTTTGTACTTTCTCTTTGCACCATTGCTAAGTAACATGGTCCCTTCTTCCCTTTTCTTTCTTTAGATCCTCGCGACCCTTCCCGGCTTCAAAAAAATCCGCCACTTCCTACTTTATATCAATCACGCTTGAGCTCAGCTCGCGATAAATTGACTTCAACAATCCTCTGACTTTCTCCACCAACGTTCTACTTAACTCTTCTCAAAAATGACTTTTGGAATTTCTATTCCTTCTCCCATGACCAGAGGATCTCCTTCCTCAGACGATTCATCTCAAGTTCACACTCCAGTGTCACCAACGTTTGCTGAGCGTCCATCGAACGCGGCTGAATCTAGCACTGGATCCGCAACCAGTTCCAAGCGCAAGTCTACTCGTCGCGCTAACACTGCTGAACGTCGTGCTACTCACAACGCAGTCGAACGCGCGCGCAGAGAAACTTTGAATGGTAGATTTTTGGTAAGTCGTCGCATCCCAGATGCAAATCCTCCTGTTTCTTAGTTCTACATACATAGGATCTTGCCGCTCTACTACCCAACCTCTCCCAAGTTCGCCGTCCATCAAAATCCGCCATAGTGAACTCCTCTATCGCGCATATTCATGCTTCACGTCGCCATCGCCTGCTCGCTTCACGAGAGCTTCGTCTACTGAAACATGAGGCTGATGCTCTTCGCCGAGAGCTGAATGAATGGCGCGATAGAGCTGGAATTCCTCGAGCTCAAGAGCCTTCGAGGGGTGATGCGTTCAGCATGATCCTCAGCGGCGAGATTGAGGTCTTGCCCATCCCAAATGAAGATGAAGAAGACGGTGAATATGCGTATGGTGACGAGGACGGTCCTGGCGCTGTGTCCTCGGACGATTTTACTATGGATTATCCTCGACGCTCTTCTCCAAATGGCAACGAAGTCTTAATTGAGCAGCAAATGATGCGTCGTGCTGCAGGACCGATGGTCGCTTCCCCTGGAGGGATGGTTGTTGAAAACCCAGCCATGGGAATGATATATAATAATAACCTGGGTAATAACACCTACTCTGTTCCTTTTGCAACCAACCCGGACCAAAACAAGTGGGGAACCAGTACCACCGTCAACGAACAACGTATGATGTCTTCTGTCCCGCATCGTGGATCTCTCGCGACTTTCGACGTTAGGAGAAACCGTGATAGAGCGATGTCCGCTAGCACTGTCAGCTCGGGTGGTAGTGGAAGCCCAGCACATATGGCATACTATGATCCTGGGTGGAACGCTACGATGGGAGGTATGGCTCCTAATATGGGTGCTAATATGGGTATGATGGGTGGAGGTCCAAACGGTAATATGGCGAATGGGGGAGCTACATTCGCGGTGTAATGTAGGCTCATGATCCTTGTCGTCGTTATTTCCGTTTTCTATCTTGTGTCTGTACCTAATTTATATTCATTGTACCTCTTCCATACCTCATACCTATATCTCTCTACTTCTGTACCCCCTTGTGTCATATCGTTCTCATGATTGTATTGCTCGAGCGATCCTCTCTCTCTTGGCTTTACCCCCCCTCGCTGTCTACATACCAGTACTCGACTTGTACCTACTGCTTTGTACCTACTGCTGACGAACTCCCTTATGACGAACTCCATGACAACTGCCGACCTTGTGGCTTCCTGGAATTGGACAGAATGACCAATGAAACCTTTCGTAGCGAAACGGAATAAGTAATATAATCCTCATCAGAGGATTCACGTCACCAGGTAATATGGCTACCTGGCGCAATGGTAGCGCGTTTGGCTTCGATTGCTGAGCGTACCAAAAGGTTGCAGGTTCGAGTCCTGCGGTGGTCATATTTTTGTTGCATATTAGTTATCAAGAAGGGAAAGATCATCACCCGAGTTTCAGTCCATGCATTTTCTCGTTCCCCATGTTTGCACGCAATCCCTTTTCTTACGCTTGCTCATCGTTTTTTCTAACAGTCGTTGTTTGACTCGGAGGAGCAAGAGGACCAGATATTGTGTAAGGTATATCTATAAGTTAGTCTCTCAGGTTTACATTCCATTCCCTCTATATAGGTCGCTGAAAGCTGTGCATTCTGACTTTGATATTCTTTGAAGGGAAGAACCACCTACGAACGTTGAGAAACACGCTCTTGAAGACACCCGCCCGCGGACGCCCATCGTTCGACGGGTGCATGTTCATATCACAAGCTCATGGGAGTATCAGCGCTGACTGTCAGTTTAATGAGGCCAGCAGTCGATGGCTGGAATATGGCCTTCGATGTTCTAGATGGTCAAAATACGACGACCAGGCCTGTGAATTAAGGACCGACCACCCTAAGGACACCGCTTGCAAAGTCAATGGAAGCGACGGCTACAGAAAATAGCAATACGACTTACTGTATAGCTTGCAGTTTGCTATTAGGTCTCGACGACGTCTAGAATCCTGTAAGTGATATTAAGAATCCATTTACCTGAGTACTCAAAGTAGCTCTTAGAAGTTGGAAGGCCGTCGAATCTCGATCACTTGTTGTTTTTTTGGCATCTACAAATAATATACTAACGTGCCATAGACTCGGATTGGAGAAAAAAACACTTTATTAGCTCGCATGAGATAAGTTGCGCATATAATGTTAAGCGATGTCACATATGGAAAACATATTGAGAATTGGAATAATTATTCTAACAAAGGAGTACTTTTAATGAGTATTTATGCTCTAAAAATTGAGAAGAAAACCCTGTCTATGTTTAGCACATGGCCCAAAATTTGATTGAAATGAAAACATATCCAAAACAAGGTCAAAATATCTCTCAGGCTGACAGAAGATGATGGAACAGCCTGAGTAGTTTCAAGAAGAAATATCTGATGTTGAGCGTTGTGATAAACGTAGACAGACTTTCTTAAATCCTCGTGAGTCATGGTAAATTATGCTGGCTTTCCATGAAGTGGCCAATAAATCTTTATGCTGAACCAACTTCTTTCTTGTAATCTCCAATATCAGTACTGACAATATGCCTTTGAGAAATTGCATTATTTGACCAGAAGTTTCGAATAAGTGGCTTATATGGTATAATGCCATTGAGAGTTCCCTAAAGAGAACTTAGTGCAGAGATTATAAGTATCGTCATTTTAAGTAGAGCGAACTGAGCGGAACAAACAGGCCGCGTAAATGTTGACGCGTGACGCCTCAGCGTCTAAGGTGATCTATTTTGAAATCCAGAACTAAAAGGCACATGGTTGAACAACGACGAGCTGTGCAACATTCCTCTTTACCACCATCATCCATCTTGTGTTGTTTTTTGTCCTCCCGTTCACCGACTCTGGTTCCGTTCTTTACAGCGCTCTTATAACTCTTTTTCAGACTCGGGACGTACTTCCACCTCAGTAATAAAGCATAATATGCTTCCTCTATCGACACTGGTCGTTGCGGCCGCCTCGTTGGCAACTTCACTTTCTCCTGTGCAAGCAGTCACAGCAGGCTCTTTTGGAGATGGAGGGAATACTACCGTTAGCGCAATGATGGTCTGCTACGTTTGCAATCTTATTTCGATTCACTGATTCTCTCCAAGTTGTTCGTCGGAAATTCACAAAAAGTTTATGTTCTCGACAAGGCAGAAGGTAATGCCGCACAAATTGATGGCCATCCAGCATGGGGTGCTGTTTGGTGCGTGCTGTACTTGTTCTCTCCGTTGATTGACAGAAGACTCAATCAAAAAATGATAGGGATATAGAGACACATACATCGTTTGCCATGGACGTCAAGACCAATGTTTTCTGTGCATCTGGAATGCATTTACCTAATGGCTCGTACGCGACGTTCGGTGGTAATGGCGCTATCACCGTCGGTGGAAATATTGGGTCAAACACCACAGACGGTGGAAGTGCTGCTTCGTATGACATGACCTATCAAGACTATGACGGCCGAAAGGCGATTCGTATACTCAACCCCTGCACTGACGAAGATGACTTTACTTCCGAAAATTGTCAGTGGTTCGATAATCCTGATGTTCTGTCTATGCAGAAAGAACGATGGTACTCTGCCGCCGAGCCTTTGGGTGATGGTACAATTGTGCTCATTGGAGGCTTTGTCAACGGAGGCTACATTAACAGGAACTACCCCAACGTCGACCCCACATATGAGGGAGGTGCGGCTGAACCTACATACGAATTCTACCCTGCCAATGGCACGCAAGCCACCATCATGCAATTTATGGTCAAAACTTCTGGATTAAACTCGTACGCTCACACTTACCTAATGCCATCGGGGAAAATGCTCGTTCAGGCTAATTATTCTACTAGTAAGCATTTCTCATGACAATGCTACTTTTATGTCCTCTAAATTACTCTCCATAGTGCTTTGGGATCCTGCTACTAACACAGAGACTGACCTGCCTGATATGCCTGGTCAAGTTGTTCGTGTTTATCCTGCATCCGGCGGTGTTGCCATGCTTCCTTTGACTCCAGCCAATAACTACACACCCACTGTCATATTCTGCGGTGGTTCCAACATGACCGATGAAATGTGGGGCAACTACTCGTGGCCCGTCATTGACACCTTCTACTATCCTGCGTCCAGTGATTGTCAGCGTTTGACGCCTGAGCCTGCAGATGGTTCTACCCCTGCCTATGAACAAGACGATGACATGTTGGAATCTCGTACCATGGGTCAATTCATTATCCTGCCGACTGGAGAATTGCTGATGGTCAACGGAGGCGAGAATGGTACGGCCGGCTACTCTGAAAACACCGATACTACGCTCGAATACGGCCAAATGCCATACGGGATGTCCTTGGCTGCTGCCCCTGTCGGAAAACCTGCTCTTTACAATCCTAATGCCCCTGCGGGTAGTCGTTGGTCGAATGACGGCTTCGACACTTCGAATATTCCTCGTTTGTATCATTCTTCTGCTATCCTACTCCCGGATGCTTCTGTCCTCATCGCTGGCTCTAACCCTAACGTCGACGTGAACCTTACCACATACTTCCCCACAACCTATAAAGCCGAAATCTTCTATCCTAGTTATTTCTCATCCAGTACTCGTCCGGTTCCTACCGGGATTCCTAGCACTCTCACCTACGGAGGTGCTTACTTTGACGTATCTATTCCTCCTTCATCCTACTCTGGTTCTGCGAATGATGCCGCTGCCAATACTACCGTGGTTGTCATTCGTCCTGGATGGACAACTCATGCCTTAAACATGGGCCAACGCTTCCTCCAATTAAACACTACCTACACGGTCAACAGCAATGGCACCATCGTCATGCATACCTCGCAGATGCCCCCAAACCCCAATATCTTTCAACCTGGACCGGCGATGGTATTTGTTGTAATTGACGGCGTCCCGTCTAACGGCAGCTTCGTCATTGTCGGCACTGGAAACATCGAGACACAACCTACCTCTGCTGCTGCGTCACTCCCCACTAACGAACTCGCGTCCACGGACACAACCGGCACCGGGTCTGGTACTGACTCTTCTTCCACAGACAACAGTGCCAGCTCATCGCACACAGGTGCAATCGTAGGAGGAGTCGTTGGTGCTCTGGTAGTTGTTGGAATACTTGGTGCGCTCATTGGCATTTGTCTCTCTCGGCGCCGGCGTGCAGCGAGCCGTGCTCCCAATGCCTACGCGATGAGCGATCCCAAAACGCCGGCTTTCAATGTCAACTATGGCGGTGCGGGAGCAGGCGTAGCAGCCGGTGCCAAAGAAGGCTTGACTGCTGACCCGTATTATCGCCAGGACTATAACGCGAGTTCCGACTGGGCACAGAGTAATGTGGCATTGACAGCGCCAACGTCGCCATACCAAGACGTGCCAAGGAGAGAGAATGGGATGAGCATGGATGTTGATCCGTACGCTGCTGAGTCGCGGATGAGTACAAGTACACCAGATGGTGGACGGAGACAGAGATATTGATAGTAGTTTATGGACTCTTTTATTACAACACTGACTTTCCTTTTTACCTCCCAATATCATAAACTCTGATGATTTCTTCTTGCTTTCCCATTGGACTCCCACACTTCTGGTCGTCCTTTTATGTATATCGCGCACTGGATTTCAATGTTTGCATTCGTAAGGTTTGTTATACGTATCTTCGCCAAGCCAAATTTGAGAAAGAAAACGTGCATGAGAACAAAGCAGATGAGTTCGAGGTTTATGTATTATCAAAAGTATATGTGTGCAGATGCATTCTACAAGATCCCTAATATACAAATGACACCAGCAGAATATTTGACAGTCGCTAAACGTTACGACCTCCACGATGGTGAATTCCGTAGTTGTGGTGGTGAACGCGGGGGTGGCGAAGTATTTGAAGCCTGCCCAACAGATAATCGGGAGCCAGAAGCTCTTCCAGAGCCAGAGCCAGAGCCGGAACCAGTATTCGAATGGCTTCCAATCACGGAAGTCCCAGTCCCACCGGATTGTCTTGTAGAACCATTGGGTGGTGAATCAGGGAGGAAGAGAGGAACTGTAGGAAGAAGTTCAAATACTTGTTGAACGACCATACGCCCTCTTAAACCTCCACCCGTATCGGGGGCGTTCATAACAGCGTGAACTTGTGCATCTTGATTGAGCGGCTCGTCTGATCTTTCTGGGACTGGAAAGGAAAGGTTATGTGCAGATGGCGATATAGGACTGAGCGAGCTAACACCCCGACCATCCCAGATGCAACGAATGTCGTTGCCTGGGATGATCTGAGCTAGTCGTCCATTTTCGAGATGTCGTATTTCGATGAAGCGGGAATCAAAGAGAAGAACATAAGGTGCATGAACAGCTACCCGTTCTGCAGTTCCTTCCCATTCAATAGTTCCTGAAGGACGATTGGGATCTCCGTGCTTGTCAACATATACTCCAAACTCTAGAGTGAGTTATTGAGCAAGGTTTTTCATGTTGTCTCCGTTAGAAAACGTACCGTTGTAGCACAACAGAAATTCATCTTCTCCAGACTTGAACATCCCTATCGGACGGCAAGATTCACAGCGTTTCGCTAGATAAGCCAATCGAGGATCATCGCGTTGCGGGATCGTCACACTCTTGAAACTGAAATATTAATGGTTGTAGTTAGTGCATCGAAGAGATCTAAAACCGAAAAAGATGACACAAACTCGTTCAGATCCATGATTTCAAAACCTCGCGAGCATAAAATTGCAATTGTTGCTTTTAGGAAAATGAGATCGTAGGACTCGGAGGGTAAGAAAAAGTCCTGCTTGATATGAATGTTTGAGGTACGTAAGTGGCAATAGAAATTGCTTACTCTGTAGATCTTGAACCACTCTGACTTAGCTGACCGAACGAAAATTCTTGAACCAAAACTGGAAGGGGCTTTTGCGCGCTCTTTGATTTTCTCACTGACAGGTTCAAGTACACGAAATATGCTGTCAAGCTAAAGTGAAAGTAAGCACACACTTCCAAAATGTCATACCGATCTTGGCTTACCCCTTTCTTCTTCATATAGATGACGAGCGTTCTTCCGTGCAACGTCCCAACAGTGAAGAAATGAACGTCCTTGTTCCCGTTGAGCTTTTGCGGAACATGAGAGGTAGTGGCGGATTGGAACGAGGAAGGAACAAGTGCTTCTATATGGTAAGCGAAAAGAGACTGAGAATGAGAGTTATCAGATGGTTCTTCGCAATTTGGCAAAATAAGAAACCTTGTCTGCAAGTACCAAAAAGATACCATAATCTTCCAACATAGCACATTGGGTCACAAATTTGAGATGAAGAACTCTTCGCATAGCTATCTCAATTGTGAGCCAAGGTAAATCACATCACAAAGAATCGCGAACTTACACTTAGGATCATGCCTGAATCCGATCCAAACACCTTCAGCGCAACCTACCGCTACCAGGCCTCTTCCATCTGCAGTATCTGAACTCAAGTTGAATTACAACACTATACGAAACAAAATGATACTCACTAAATGGAACCGAGCATGTAACTCTTCCTGTTAATGTCTCGGAGCTATACCCTAATCCCAATACCCCAGCACCTCCCCCAGAACCATCGACTCCAGCGGAAGTAACGAAAGAATCGCTACTCAACATCTCTATCTCGAACACCTTGTTACTCTCCTGCACCACCCTTCTTATGCCTAGTGCTTCCTGTAACTTGACGCCCCATTCTGTGCGGGCTGCAGCAGATTCAGCATACAATATGACGTTTGGCGATGGTTTCGGCGGTTGTGTTCTCGATGGACCTGAACCAGCAGGGAGAGGTGGGATTAGGGTGGAAGGGGTCAACGCAGTGGATTGGGGAGCTAAGCGACCAAGATGGTGTAAGGTGATTGGATATAGAAGGCGAGTTGAAGAAGACGAGGATATTTCGGAAGGTGATGAAGTTTCAATAGGCGTATTGCTCTCGGGTGAAGCTAAGAGTTCGTTTGGAGATCCAGCGGATGCTTCATGTCCCCCGAGTCCCAGACCAACGGTCCCTTGTGAGCGAAGGCCTCGTAGAAGACCTGGCCCTGTCCCTCGCTGGACAGGAGGTTCAGTAAGACTGTCAATGGTCAGGAGATCCAATGGGACAGGCTGTTCAGATGTGAGCAACATGAGCAACATGTTGGATTAAGAAGAGAGCAGGCTACACTGACTCTGCGGTTAACGTGGTATTTCGTCCCATCTTCTCTCTCCTTGGGCTTCGTCAAAACCACTACCCAGTAAATGTATTGTCATCTGAAATTACAATCGGAAGCAGAGGAATCGAATACCCACTGTAATTGTCGAAAAGTAAAACATACAACTCTGTCCATCCATTCCACTCCAAGCCATCCGCTTGCCTTAAGAGCTTTCCCGAATGTATCAAGCTCCTGTTTTCATCAAGCAGATCCATATCGATCCATTCTCCCTGTTTAAACACCAGACCCTCATTAAACCGCCATAACTCAACCTTACTTTTCGCATTGTCCACTCCAGGTTCAGTATCTTTACCTAATCGGCGAATAACATCGAGGACTTGGGGAATAGCAGTACGATCTTCATACTCTGCGTTTACACCACGGGAAGAGGAGGAAGAGCCAGCTCCTCCTTGACGACTAGATCCAGCCACCGGACCTACAGGCGTCTCTTCCAAAATCCCTTTGAGCAAAAGCTCGTACCTCAATAGCCTTGGAATCGGCCGATTGATGAAGTTCTTCATGTCTAACCGATGCGCATCTGGATGGCGGGTACACTGCTGTACAAACTCCTTGAATGCCGGATTTGTCCGCATCTCGGAGTCTATGGTGTATGCAGCGATCGGATAGTTCGGGATGTACTCCATGTAAGCTTCGCGCCAATTGAGGGCAGCATCGAGAAGAGGGGCGGAGATGGTGCGAATGGTGGGGTGCTCGTCGTATTGGATGCGGAATAAGGCTTGTAGGAGGTCGAGGTGGTGAAAGTGGAGGGAATGTATGTTGTTGAATACGGATGATATGAACTGGGGTAGCCTTGTGGGAGGTATGATAGGTGTGGAGGAAGTGGAGGATTTCACAAGCGGGGTGATATACATCTTCGAGGGTGATAATGGGTAAGTCCAACTCAAAATATGACAATCCAGAGAAACGTACATGCTCCACATTCTCCAAATCCTTCACATATGCCATCTCACCCTTGATCAGCTCAAAGATAATCCTGCCATAGAGACATCTCATCAACATCTTCTCCCTTGAATTCGAAAAAAGGTCACTTACGCTTGCCTCTTCATCTCTGTCTTCCCAATCTCTTTTCTTTCTTCCTCTGATACTAGATCAAACCATTCCCACTTAATGGCAGCCTCCCCCATGCCACCCTTATTGTCACCACCGTTTCCGCCTCCTCCGGTCACACCGACATTCATACTGAGCTGAAACGTCTTCACCTTCCCGTATCCCCACAATGCTCTCATCGCGCGAATGGCTTCCCTCAAATACGAGGCATCTGAATTCTCTTCCCTATCCTTATCTTTTCCTCCTCGTCTCTGGTTCGCTTTCAACGCAGCTGGATTGGTCGAATTTGCAGGAAGACTTGTAGACGATGCAGAATCGGCCGAGTTCGAGGAAGAAGTTGTAGACGAGGATTCTGCCAGGACAGCAGAAAGAAGGGAAGTATATGATTTAAGATGTTGTGCTGGGAGCGCAAGTAATTCTGTAAACTTCTTTAAGTCGATCTCGGGGAACGAGTATCCCAAAGAATCCTTCATATCTTGAATTTCTCCTGTTCCTGATCCTACATCGCCGCCAGAGTCGTCCCCAGCAGCACCAGGGTTGAGCTCCTGCTGGTGTTGCTGCTTCTGTCTCTCCTGTTCTGCGACAATCTTTTTCCAATCATCATTACCCCAATCATCCGTTATTTGATTAGGGCTGAATATCCCCAGCCCACCCAATCCACAAATAGCCCAGACTCCTACCCACTCATCATATCCCTTTCCACCAGTCCAACCCTCCCTTTCTCGATCAGCGGTACTGATAAACCCTCTACCCTTGACCCATCCACCACCCCATCCCGCGCGCCATTCCGAGCTAGCGGCTCGCTCGAGATACAGGTCACCAATCCCTTCGATTATACCGTACTGCGATTCCCGCGCTCTGACGCGAAGACTTTCGAGGAGACGCGTTTGTGCGGTGATCAGGGCTTGGAGAAGAGGGAGCAGGGTTTGTAAGGCTGGGGCGAAGGAGAGCAGAGGCGTGGATGTTGATAACAGTGACGAGGATGATGACGATGAGTTTCGAGTAGACAAAGAAGGGCCGAAAGCAGACGTAGCAGCTGATGGAGTGGGTGGTAGCGAGGATGAGATAGTATCAGGATCAAGTCCATTTTCCGAGAAAGTCAATGGCCCAGAATGATTGACTATCCATTCTGAAAACGGGAGCATGAATTGTGTTTCTAGCATGATCAAATTCGCTAGATAGTCGGTCTCTTTCTCTATGAGATCATGTATAACCACCTGTCTCTTGACCTCCCCTTCCGGTAATCTACTCAACACTTCCAATGGGACGGTCTCCTTCCAGGGTTTTTTTTCCGCATCAAATGTGGACGGTCGCTTTATGGTGCCGTTGACATTGTTTGTACTGCGTGCCCTATGATTAGAGTTGTTAGGAGTGCTTGAACCTGAAGAGCGTGTTACTAAACCCGATACGGGAGTAGTAAATGTACGAGTTGACGATGCAATTGAGGGTTCGGAAGATATATTGGCGATGTTGGTCACAATAGGCTTGTATCCTGGTGAAGAGGTAGCACTGCTCGATGAGTCGGGTTGACGAGGAGATAGATGTGCCGAAAACAATGCCGTAGATTGGAATGAATAGATAGATGCTTTATCAGAGTGCGAGGAAAGCATCCTTTGTATTGACAACCCTCTCTTCGGACAGTCCCATGCATAACAGGGTTTATCATCCACACATGTTGGGCTATAACATCTCGTTAGCATTGTCATAACCGCAGTTGGCAGCGGCAAGACTGTGCTGTAGCCACCCGTCGTTTTCGGGGAAGACGGGGTTCCAAAACCAGGACTACACGGCGAAGAGGATATATTATCTTCCGAAAAAAACATATAAACCTCTTCCACACCATCACTCAATTCCTTCCCTCCTCCGTCAACTTCGTAGAACAGCAGCTGCGATTGGAGAGACCGAGCTACATGTAATGCTGCTCTCCTATCCACAGACAGACTAGATGAAAACGATGAGGAATTTGAGAGATTCAACGAGTGATTGAGTAAAAGGTGTTTCTTGATAAGAGATTGAACCGTATCCACGATATCCTTCCCTGTGAATGCTCCCTCATAAGGTATGCTCGCCTTTACATGAAAGCCTCGCGGAACTTTATCTCTCAGCTGGATAGCCAAGTGGGATAGTAGACTGTAGTTTATGAATTCGTCTGAGGAATACTCATTATCATTCCCCTCGGAATATTCGTACGTCCAGTCTCTACGATTTCTCTGCTTGCGGTTACGTCGGGAGGAGGAAGAGTATGACTGATACGGCTCATCTGCGGCGAAACGCTGCTGTTGAAGGGAATAGTCCTCGTCCCAGTCATAGTTGGATTCATCCACATCGAGATCGGGTCCTTCTTCAGGATAATATCGGCCGTATGTGGCACCCTCCTTGAGTTCTCTCAGCATATCGGTCGGTCGACGGACAATAGTAGAGGGACCTGCATTCGGGTAATACGGATCGGGCTCGGGCATGTTATACTGCGATTGAGTGATGTGAGAAGGAGGCTGGGAGGAAATCAATGGTGGCGGTGGAGGAGGACGAGGGACACGCTGTCCTTGAGCGTTGACACCATTGTCAATAGACGACGTAGTCGAATTCCATCTGTTCATACTCGCACTCAAGTCTTTCCGACTCCTTTCGTCAAAAGGTGGCGTTATCATCCTTCCCTGGGGCGAAAGTGGAAGCGGAGTAGCAACGAGTGCAGGCGATGTATTTGTCCCACTATCGCTAACGACTTGTACACCGCGATTGGTTTGATAAGGAGATTTTGAGCGGTTTCTTCGAAGCTGTGAGTTTGCTGATACGAGGTGTAGAAGTTATGAATATGTTCTTGTTAAGTGATATAGCATCAGCTCACCCTCAGACAGCAGAGAATCAGTAGTCAAATACGAGCCTGAACCCCCTCCAACTCGTCCTCGAGTAGGGGAAGGACTTTTGTTCGGCCGTGGACTGATCGGGAGACCAACACCTAAACGGTCCAAATCTCTACCACCCGGCGTCACTACGGGAGCAGAGAAAGGTGTAGCTGGGAGTTTCCGAGAAGAAGCAGTAGAACTGATTGAGCTAGTGCTCATCGTGCTCACATGGCCTTGTCGGTGATAATCTTTCGCGGCCGATATTTGCGTGGGTGTGTTTCTATTACCATTCGCGGGCGTAGGAGGCAGCGGTAACCTACGTGCACTCCCACTCCCGCTGCGTTCCCGACCGCCGTTGTTGCTTCGGATACTAGCACTCCTTGTGCTATTAGCATAGGTTGCTGCCGTAGTTGAGACAGGTGAAAGTGGTGAGAGGGTGTATGGAGAGTGGTCATCGGGATTCTGTTGATGCTGATAGTAATTAGAAGCACTGGTTGGGGTAGAAAGAGATCCGTAGTCGTAAGTTTGGTTAGCAGGAGAGGGATCTGTAGCATAAACACTGTAAATTCTGCCGATATCCTCTCTGTCCTTTTCTGCCGTGTCCTGCCGCCTTACACCGTTTCTAGGACTGGGTGCGGAAAAAGTTGAAGGAGTATAGGAGCTGCCGCTTTCTACGCTATGTGTATCTTCCGACTCAAATCCTGCCCAAACTTGGTCATAAAGCTGTTGGAGGTCCTGGTCGATGACAACAGGTGATGAGGGTCGTTTATTCTCCATTTTGGTGGCTCTAACTTTCTAGAAAGTAGTCCTGGAGGTGTTTCCTGGTCCTATAAACGTTATGCGACGGATTCGCTGGACTTGATGGTTATGGCTAGGAAGAAGTTGAGAAAGCTAAGGACGCTCAGCGTCCCAGAAATGCGAGGTTGTGTTGAGAGACCAGTGCAGGATCAAGTTGAAGTACGCAGTTAAATTCCGACAGCTCCGATATCACGGATCTAATCCTAATTTGTCACGCGTGGCCTCCGCTTACATGACGGGGCAATCATAGGCTCTCACCTTGAAGTTGAACGGTACTTATTGTCAGAGCACCTCGCAAAGCCTGAAAATGGTTAACATTTCACGTATGTATCGGCATACTTATATTTTACTGGTTTTCGATTTTACAGTATTGGCAAGGTATACTTACCTATAACACATTTGCAGTCTCAGAACTATAGAAGTTCATCTTGATACTGAACGAAACTTCAATGTGCTTACTATTTTGTGAGTTTCGTTTCTGATACATCCTTCGCAAGTCAGTAACCGCAAAGTCACTTTTTGATCAAAAGATTGTGCTGCTGGTGAGATTTGCTACTCTGAGATCCGAGTCCGCACCTTTCACAAGTTCGGATGACCATGACCATGACCGCGAAAAGATCATAGTCAACTTCGAGGGCGATTTGTGAATATTCTCAGCACAGCTCACTGTATCTCCCAGCGTGTGAGTTTCGGAGGTAGAGCGTGTCTGCATCAAGCGTAGTTTATTTTCTCCAGTATGTACTGGATTCTTGCAATGTCGGAGACAAAATTGCAGTGTCAGAGCGCTTCTGAAGTCCATCTACATCTGCGCAAGATTGATGATGAGCTCGAATGAACGGTTAACACTTGAAGAAGAATCTTGGAGTGCGATAGTTGATCCACTGATAGCACTGATGCTTCCAGCAGTGATCGAAAAGGGATTGTTAATCCTTAATGCTCTTGATATTAAATGGTGAGATGCCGATGAAGGATGATCCCTACGTACCAGCATGCAAAGTTTTGCGTGTAGACAGTATTTGTCTGAATTAATCGAGCCAGATCCCAAAAGCTTTCGCTTCGAGACTGCAAAGGAGAGCGAGTCATGAAAGTCGGTCGAAGAGTCAAGTGCGTCAGTTAATAAGCGTCTATACACGTGGCTCTGATTTAGGTATACTTATGCAAGGCTGTAATCTGCCATCTACGCTGCTCAAGCTTGTAAGCAACGCCTGACCAAAAACTATGCTTTTCTTAAGCAATGCCCTACCCAATTTTCTTTCTCATCCAAAACTTTGCATTTCGCCAGGCGTCGCTAATAAGCTCTATTGCGCACAAGAATTCAAGAGTACACTTGAGTTGTTCGATTCCCTGGTAGCACACTCAATACGATACAAAGTAGATATAATGTCACATATAATGATGGCTGAAGAATTAATCATCGACCTTACTACTCGTAAACGTGCGGTCGGATGGTAAGCTACTAGCCATTTCCACATCCGTCGTGGTCCCAGTCATCCGACTCTCCGTCATTTTGGATGATTTCTTCCCGAAACTCACTCTGAACCGTAAAGACGACTCAGGAAGCGAAGTAGGCTCAAATGTTGAACCCATCCCGACTCGAACAATGATGAGCGTTGGGGAGATGCCCTGCCAATGAAAAGAAACTCAGTGCATTTGACTTTCGAAAGTCGTAAAATATGTCACTCACATAAATCTGTGTTGCAATAGGCTCGACTATGGCCTGAGCCGGGTGTTTAATTGCAAACAGCACTACAAACACAAGCTGTGCAGCGAGGAACAGAAGGCCGGACTCGATGACAATGGCTGAAGCACGCCAGATAGCACTGTCTGTCTTGATTTCTCGATTGAGGCTAGTCATATGCCAGATGCGCCCAACAATCAAAGCGGATACGATGAAGTTGAGACAAAGTGACATGGCGAATGCGGCGGTTCCGATTGGAACAATTGCTTCTGGTGCTTGAGGGGCAGTGGGACTGATGGTCAAAACGAGACCGATGAGCGCAATTCCGCAAGCTGAGCCGGGACATGAATGGTTGAAATAATGCGAGGAAAGTATGGGACTTACAGACGGATGCCAACGAGATGAGAATAGGGAGTAGGACCACCCATGTATTGCGTGACCAGACAAGATAACATCGATAAATCTATAGAACGTTCATATCAGAAGCTTCAGTTTATACGGAAAGGGCACGGGCATACAAGAATGAGCTGACTGCAGAAGTCAGATATGCTAAAGATCATGTCGGCACCAGCAAGTAAATGTGTTTCATCAGAAATATGCGCTCTTGGTTTAACCATCTATGAGAAAGAAATGATCTCGCCCTCAAAGCAGTTAGAAATGCGAACCACATACTAGGCCTTGGTAAACGTTATGAAAGTTCAGCGAAAAATGAACTGTTGCGAGACTGAACATGAAGATTGTAGTTGCAAACATAGGCTTTTTGGATGCGTTCAGAGCTGGTGTTCGCCATGTGAGTACAGCGAGTGAAGTAAAAAAGAGTAGGGTATATATTCCTATCAAAATCACAATCGTTGATTAAATAAAAGCGCTGGGCGAGGGAAAAGGACGAACCATAAGCCAGCGCCTCGAAAACCATGCCCAAAAAAGTCGCTTGATCGCTATTCACAGTATGATTCATCGACATACTTCACGACGCACTTCAGTGGTTATTTCTCTGGACCGGGGGATTTCGGATGGCAAGCGCAAAGTTGTGAAGAGATATAATAAGAAGCCAATAGAGTTTATCAACAGGTACATTACTGAATACTCGCTGTTCTCGGTGTTCGATTGTATTCAATCATTCACAACTGTCACGTCTCTGTGAGTGTTCGTCTTGTGAATCTTCTTTGATTTAGTCTGCCACTGCTGCATGTGGCATCATTTTGGGTCAAGATATGGCCTGTTAGCTGGCTAGAACCATTGTCTCTACTTAGGAACCGTACGCACAACATCTCGGCAGTCACTGCTAGAACAATGTTGTCTCCAAGTATAACGGTCCTGATTTTGCTCGCCTTGACTTTCCTTACAACTGTCTTCAATGCTGCCGTGTGGCTTAGAGCCACAGAGCTCTCTCATCGCTTCTCCTATCGGGAGCACGATTATGGTATGTAATTTTCGAGCCACTGCGGATACAGAACTTATAAATATTACAGATTATGGCGAAATGGCTCCTGTGCAAGTTCCAAGGACTTTCGGGTTTACTACAATGGCTATTCAAAATATCGATGGAACATATCCGCTGACCGATGATAAGAAGTGGGCCAGTATCGTCCCGCCCAAGGGCGGCTTCATCAGGCTAGGGCCAGTGGGAGCACCATTTTCCATTGCACTATATCACCAACTTCACTGCGTAAACGGGATCCGCTTTGCCTACGTTGCAGCACGGGACGGGTTGTTCAAACATGCAAAAGATCGCGAAGCCGCATTTCAGCATGTCAATCATTGCTTTGATGTACTTCGGCAGAGTCTGCTGTGTAAAGCGGACACGACACTCATTCCTCTCGGTCCAGACAAACAACATACGCGTCGTTGTCGTGATTGGACTCAGATTCGAGCTTTTGTCGATGATAATCACCAGTTTTGGGGAGATACTCCTCTTCAGTTACCATCCAATAGATCCGGCCAAGGTTCGTCTTCGTTATCTAAGATTGCTGTAACTATTCATTTCTAGACAGGCTATGAAGCATGAAAAGATGTAGTTTTTCCCTTTTCTGCAAGTCCCTTTTCCCATGGTATCTCTTTTTATATTCCCATCGGGTTGATAATCGACGCTGTTGACCTGTACTGGTTGTATGTAAAGCACATCAGTCAATGTATCTACACCTTTCCTTGACATACTACTATGGGTCTGACCCCGTCGTATGAACCTCTCCCACAACTTGAAGACGTCGAGGACCACGAAAAGTTTCCAACCACCAAACGTCATGGAATTGAGCGCTTTTTGGTGACGACCGTGCTCCTCTTAGCTGCATTGAATCTCCTTCTTGCTTTTACAATGACTCTGAAAGTCCAAAATATCTTCGGTGGGATCGTGCCAGCGATCACTGGGGATGATCTTTCCACCCTTTCTCATCCTGACCCTTACATTGGGCTCCTATTGCGTAGGTGACCTCGTTATATTTACGCCATGGTGTACTCATTCATGGCCAGCCTAAACTCTTGCGTGATGGAACATTAGGACCGAGGACGTAGGATGCGGATAACAATTGTTCTAGTCCCCATAGAAAACTGTAATGTAGAAAACTCATGGCAAGAATCAACGTTTCATCGTCGTTGAATCACGAACCCGGTGCATTTAAAAAGCTGATTTCTTAGCTCAGCATCAAGGAGACTGTACTTAAATATGTGTATCTATCGCCTCTCTCTTGTTAACGCCATCATTCGGTAAGAAAACGTAAGTCTGTCGCAGTCCAGGTACATCTAACAATTAACCATCTACCTTAGATGTCTGCCACACAAACGATCCATCTTTATGATCGCTCTGTGTTTTCAAAAGACGAACGTGCAGTCCTTCAGGTTGCAGAAAACTTTTTAGACGGTATCGGGGCTCGTGACAAGACTTTAATGACCGAGCAGGTCCTACCATCTGGCGGCGCCGTCCTCATGCGAAACGGAGCGCCTATATTCACCAATCTCACTGGCGTTATCGACCGTATTCCATTTGACTCTCCGAACAAAATAGAAGAACGGATTTCCGGACAGCCAATTGTGAGAATCGACACTAATATTGCAATGCTCTGGACGCCATACGAGTTTCTGATTAACGACAAGGTGGATCATATTGGGACTGATATCTGGAGTTTTGCAAAATTAGATGGAAAGTGGCTCGTGAGCGGAGTTGCAGATAATGCGCTGATACCAGATGCTAGTGCTGGCCAACACTAGAGCCTGTGTACTAGAATTTCTCAATGAATCGGTCCAGTATGGTTCTGTACATCTTCTCGCTTCGTAGCTCGAATTGACTGCCCCCCTTGATCACCTGCCATCTATGCTGTGTATCGTGTCAGTGTGAGTTTCTCGAATTCACAAATGAAAATGTTCTCCATGACTGGCCGGCTATCGGAACTCGTTTTATAAAATATGAAGTACATAATGCTATCTGATCGCTGCTCCTACTCTTCACAAACTCAAGCAGACAGATATGTCAGGCAGGAAGAATTCAAATACATGGACTCCTGTAACGCCATACGATAATATTGACCTACCCACAAAGACATATGGTTCAGGATGGCTTTGATTGAAAGCTCCCGTGGACCACACCGCATGGCTCCAAAGTTTGATACGGCTGCCGACCTCCTACGGGAATCTAAATGAATTGGCATTTTCTACGCATTCCATCCTTTCTGATTACTCTCTACAAATTTCCGAACTTGAACCCAGTCCCGACAGCTATGATCCACATTGTTTCCTGATGCTTCAGGTCCTGCATCATTGCATTCCTCCCCATCATAGCAGATGACTTCTGCTGGCTCGAGTGTGATATCTGCAGTACACAGAATGGCTTGCCGGATGGTTCCCAAGCATTCTTCAGCCTCTGGAGAGTGAGCACTCGAGCCATCGCGCATGGAAACGAAGACTGAGCGAATTACATCCAAACAATGTAAGTCGTGGTACAAGGCAACCTCAAAATCATCTTCCATGGATCGCTGTTGTTTTGATGGCAAGCGTACACGACTACCTTTATGGGGGACAAGAGTGGCCCATTCGCTGTCATTGGTGATTTCGTAGTGCTGAGCAAACAAGAAGTTCAGAACTGCAGGGTTTACTGTTAGGGGTAGCTCCGATGTGAGTGGTTCAGTGGGCGAGGGTCCTACTGGTAATCGATGTGTAAGACTGGAAATTATATGTCGAATCGAGCTCACATTGAGTACGCAACTTCTTCAAGTTGTAAATATTGAGCGCAGAGCTAATCAGAAAGGAAATTGTGGCAAAGACCAATAGGTAACAACGGTGTGGTGGGGAAGTCATTGAGGGAAAGAGGATGACGAAGAGTCTTTCGGAATACAGCTTGTGAGATTCCTTAGCTCTCTAAATTGGTCAGTCACATTCAAAACAATCTTCTATCTGGTTTTCGGCACCCGCGGTAGACGGTGCACTCTTATCCTCCAATGCTTCTATCGCAGCGTACAAAATACCTGCTCTAGGTCGGAGTCAGGGACACGGGACAATTCGAGGAAAGATCCGACTCGTGCATCTTTGATCCACGGTTCACAGATTGACAAAGACCAAAAATAGGAATCTTTATCGAAAGAGGCTGAGCGAGGGTATATAGTATGGGATGACAGGGGATGACTTGCAGTTCCCTTGACCATGGTTCGAATCACACTACTTGTTCTCGCTACCTTTATCGGTGCTTCTGCATATGCGAGCCCCATTGGTGAGTTTTCTGATTCAGTATCGTTACGTTGGCCACTCACTCCGATTTCAACAGCTTACCGACCCGCTGGTGAGTCAAGATATTTTCAAATAATTTAGCAACACCAGTTTACCGCAAAACTAGATCTAGGCCGCAGAGCCTTTGCGGGAAATAGCGTAGAGCCATCACAGGGCGATTTGGGTCGAAGAGCCTTTGCGGGTGGCCACGGAGAGCCAGTGAAGGAAGATTTAGATAAAAGGGCTTTTGCGAGCAATGGTTCAGAGCCATCGCAGGGAGGGTTGGACTGAGGGAAATCTATCCAGTAATACAGCACAAAAATGTGATAATCCGTACTTTTACTATGTAGCACAGATTCGGATAAGTGGTAGCTTGGTTTGGAAGAGCATGCTTATATCATTATGTATGTGTTTGTTGAACGTGAGCCAAGGCGTTACCGACGTAGGGTTAGCAAGCGCTCGTAGGGTTAGCACATTGAAGTTTCAACTAGCTGAAGTATGATGAACAGCCAAAATGAAATGGCTTAAGATGATTGCTCACCTCGAGGTTCAATTATCAGGTTCTACGAAGAGCTCAGAGGCATTCAATATGACCAAAAATCGCGTCATCTCGTTGACTTGAAATCTTTTCTTGTTTGACGAGCCTTGACCTTCAACCTCGCTGCTAATATCCAGAATCTTGAGCTTCATGGAAAACAAGGATTTTTCATCGATCCCCCTTCTTGACTACTCTCTTGCTCTCTCAAGCTCTACCAAACCAGGGTTCATTCTCGAACTCCGATACGCTCTGATCAATGTCGGCTTTCTCTATCTTTCCAACACGGACGCCATGGTAGATCAATCACTCATTGAAAGCTTGAAGAGCTATATTCCAAAGCTATTCGCTCTGCCGCAAGAAGAAAAGGATAAAATCCGAATGGCGAATTCACCCCATTTCCTTGGGTATTCGAGGCTAGGCGCCGAATTGACGAAAGGGAAGACCGACTACAGAGAGCAATTTGACATTGCTACCGATCATGTATCGCGTTGGAGGCCTGGAGATCCTGATTACTGGAATATCTGGGGCCCCTCGCAAGTGCGTAGCAAAGCTAAGATCGTACTGTATTATCACTAACGATGACAATCTAGTATCCAGACGAAGCACTCATCCCTGGCTTTCAACAAATTATGAAGGGATACCTGTCACAGGTCGCAGCTTTGGGCACACATTTCATCACTCTAATCGCAGAAGCACTAGGTCTACCACCGGATGGACTGTCGCGTTTTCATGACATACCAGATCGTATGCAGCACCGTGGCAAGGTCGTTCAATATCCTGTGCCAAGCGAGCGTTCAGAATCAAACCAAGGTGTTGGACCTCATTACGATGCAGGATTCTTGACAATTGCAAGCATTCATGTAATGAAAGTCAAATCATTCAATGCGACTGACAATACGACCAGCTTCTTCAAGCGTCCCCACATCCTGGACTTCAGGTACAGAACCTTGCTGGTGACTGGATTGAAGCACCTCCGATTCCTGGAACTTTTATCGTCAGCCTCTTTGTCTTATTGTCCTACTCCTGGGTGCTGACGAATTTTTTTTTTCCAAAGATCAATTTCGGGAGAGGTGAGGAAGTTCCGTGCTCTCGTTCCTTCTTGTTTGAACTTTAGACATTCCAGCTTTGGAATTTGCCACCAAAGGAATTGTCCGGGCCACCTCCCATCGTGTACTCTCTCCACCCGTTGGTTCCTCAAGCCCGAGATACAGCGTTCCGCTCTTCCACAACATTGCTTTGGATGTCAAGGTGAGGGATCCCAAGTATGAGTTGGAATGTAAGTAGGAGTTTTCTACCACAAGCGGTATACACATATATCCCCGGTTTCAGTTCCCCCGGACATTGTGAAGCTTAGGGATGAGAGAGGGTCCCTTTCTCAAACGGATTGTGCGTGACAATCCTGCCTTCCGTGGATCTTCATTCACATGTCCTCCTTTCAGCTATCAATTATTCTGAATTTGAGAGTCAGCCTTCGGGAATGGTGCAGCTGATGGGCCGGGTGAAGTGAGCGGATTAACTCATTCCTCCTCTCCATTGAAGAAAACTAAGTTCATATTTTAGAAGTCACCCAGATGTAGCGCAGCGACATTATCCAACATTGTTCAAGCAGTTCTTCCCCGATGGACTGCCAAAAGCGGGATTTGCATACTGAGGCTTTGATTTACTGTATTTATTATGTTTCAATACTAGTTGGTGAGCCAGTTGACATATAAAACTGTGGAATCATTCGAAGTTTTGATTCTTGTTTCCAAGACTGTCTTATATAATTATATTCATGACACAGGCGGCCTTGCAGTTTAGTATTCGTGATAATCAGTGTTTTAGACCCTGAAGGACTGCTGTCGTTAAAATCTACATGAATATTTTATCGGCAGAATTTATCATAGGATGCAGAGGCTCTGTAAGTGTGTGAGCAAGTGTGTGGGGTAACACATACGCAAGACAAGCCAAACTGGTCACCAAACGAAAGATCGATTATAACTTGGATATGATCTACCAGGAATATCAAATATCTTCTTGGACTCTTGTCTACTATGGATTGTCCTATTCCTACATACGGCCTACAAAAAATACAGAATTTATTCTCAACATGAGAAATACCCCATTCAGAGTTTCAAAATTAAGCCAAAGTATTTCCTAATACCCTCGACTCCGAAAACTAAACCACCTATGAACCCATCTGGCCTCACGATGAAGATGGTAGGCCGCTGAGAGTCCGCTACCACATCATAATGCTTGTAAGCAAATCCCTCGGTATCGAGGAGAACCATGTCTGCAGAGGAAGTAGAAGCATCATTGGTAGAGGACGACGTTTGAGGCAACACAAGGATTGTCTTGACGACGTCCTTGAAGCTGGGGAGTCCCAGAGTAGTCTCGACGATACCCCCAATCGCTTCTCCGTGTAGGCTCGGATCAGCGAAAACGAGAAGAGTGTGGTAGGCAGGACTGAAGACGTCGAAGAACGTCGTGTGTGAAGTCGCATTTGTCTGACCTACAGGGGCCAATTTCGGGGCATCCGGAGCCCTATCACCTGCTCTGACAGTGCCGTCGTCTCCGGATCGATATGGGTCTACAACCTCGTCCTCCGCATACGTATACTTCTCGTCTAGAGTGATACCGCTCTTTCTGTAATTGACTCCGAACATCCTGAGTTCGTATCCTCTTCGCCACCCTTCTACCATTTTTTCTGGAGAAGCCGGTTGGAAGGTTTTGTGGAACAATTCGGTGGTTTTTGAGAGCATTGTGGCGATGACTGGTATACGTTCTGCGGTGTAGGAGGTGAGGATGGAGGGAGGAGAGAGGTTTTTGGACACGAGAGCGAGTTTCCATGCGAGATTGATCTGCTCAGCGAAATGTTCGGTCAGCGGCTCCATGAATAAAGAGACAGTGAATCACTGACAGCATCCTGAGCACCAGAGTTCATGCCCTTGAAAAAGGAAAAAAAAAAAGCACGTTAAGAAAGTTATAATACAAGAACCAGAGAAAGTACAAACTTGGCCTCCGGTTGGGCTGTGCACATGAGCAGCGTCTAAAGAGCCCCGATTTTAGTACAGAGCATCGACGATTGGAGATCTTTGAGACTAACCTCCGGCGATGAACACTCTTCCTTTCCCGAGACTGCTGACCATCCGAATGTTGGGTCTAAAACAACGCGTTATTAAGAACATCTGTTGAGTCGACGTAGCAACCTCTCACCTCCAAATACCCATATTAATAACCTTTCCCAACTTGATATCGTCTCTTCCAGTGATAGCGTTAATAGCCTTGACCACCTCTTCCCGGCTGGACGAGACTTTCTCCAGATCGACGTCGACTCCACCAATGAAGAAGTTAATATGTGTCTTATCTGGGATGGAGCATGGGCGCAGGGAGAGCCTGAAAAATAGATTAAATCGAATCACAAAGCAAAACTCGAAACCAAACGCATGCACACACATGTTGCTCGTGGTATCACCCCATATACGCCAAACCTACGAAAGAGATCGGGATATTGAGAACGAGAAAAAAAGCTATGAATGAAGCTGACACCGACTTTCTGATCCAATGTCCCTTCCAAAGCCTCTATATCCCCTGCCACCATCCCAATTTCCTTCAAATCTGCAGAATCATCGCCTAAAAAGTCTAATCCTAGTTGTTTACGGACAGTACTTCTTCCACCGTCTGCACCAACTAGGAAATCAATTTTGAGTGTTTCTTCTTTGTCTTTGTCGGTATCCGGGGTGCGCTTGACGATGTGTGCGACGACATGGTCGTCATGTTCCTCGAAAGAGCGTAATTCAGTGTGAAGTTCGACTGTAACGCCGTAATCTTTTTCGAGTCTAGTACGGAGCAGATTTTCTTGTCGTTCTTGCATTAACATAAAGCCGGTGCTCTGAAGCCCATCGACGCTTTATAACTTGTCATCTATCAAAGGAAACACAATACACTCACAATAGGACGAGAAGGTGTATTCGCTATCTTCTCCACCATAGGAAGCACTTGCCCCTCCTCATTATTGCCCTGAGGAGAAGAGAATTTGACAACAGGGAAGGGATCGGTCTTGACTTCGAGAAGGTCAGGTAGAAGACCAAGGAGCTTATACATCTCGATGGTCCTAGGCTGACGAAATTTTAGTAAGTCATCGAAAAATTCGCGGAGACAGGTTCCATAGTAGTAGACTCACCTGCATTCCGCATCCGCGAGTACCGAGCTGGAAAGCATCCTGCTTTTCGATGATTCTGACCGGAATTCCATTGCGCAAGAGGGTGAGGGCATGGATGAGACCTAGCGAGAGGGCAGATTAGGTAAAGAATGTCACAAACTTTGAGAAAGTGGGAGAGCTGACCTGTAGGTCCAGCACCAACCTAAGAAGATGGTCAGGACTCGAAAATATATTATCGATGAACGTACAATCAGTACACTTGGAGTCAACATTGATATTGCAGCAATAATGGTCGGTGGTGGTCGATGATCGAGAGATATTTGAGTCGTTATTTGATAATGTTCTACATATCTGCCTCCTTATATACGCTCGTAGCACGGAGCGCGCATTCACCAATTCACCAATGTGTCTTACGAGCACCTTCCGGGCGCGTTCCGAGGATAAATGACAGTGTTAGTCAAGATTGGTGAAATAGTTTGTCGTTGAGTTATTTTCAAAGTATAGTAGTAAACCAAAAAAACGCAGTCAATCACACACGCTATGGACGTAAGTTGAAGAGAAATAGTTTACACCAGACGAATTCTCAGGGGAAGTCTTGAGTACTATTTTACGTAAACCAGTAATGGTGTGGCCGGCGGCCACACACCACAAACGATTATGCCTTTGAAACTCCCTTTCACTCCATCTTTTCCATCTTTTAGCGCGAAAACTAAAAAATCTTCTACGGAATGGCTTAGGCGGCAGTCTCAGGATCCTTTCGTCAAGCAACGTTCCCTGGGGGCTGATATTACTTCCACTAAAACTAGCAGTATTCTGGGCCCAAGCATCTCATCTCCATTAACCTTTCGCTCACGCTCAGCGTTCAAGCTGATTGAAATACACGAGAAATACGATGAATTTCTACTTAAACCGGACGTACGGGTCGTCGTTGACCTAGGAGCAGCACCTGGGGCTGGAGCCAGGTTGTCAGTCAGCTAGTTCATGGAAGGGAACCAATGCAAGTGAACGCAGCTAGGGACTCACAGGAACAGGAACACGTAAAGCAGATCCTGTCGGAAGACTCCGACATGGAGGACACTAGGCACAAACGGAAAAAGAAATTCAAAAAGTACAAGTCAACCTCTCTGCCGCCAAAACCACTAGACTCCTACGATCCTCTGAACATTGACGCCGAACTCGGACTATTCTCATTATCTGCCTCCCACCCACGCCGTTGAAAGTCAAAATTATAGCCGTTGACCGGCTTTCGATGGATCCAATCCCCGGAGTCTATACACTCAAAGCAGATTTTCTGCATCCTCAAACTGAGGATATGATTCGTGCTCTCATAGATGACTTCTCTCATAACTCACAAAAGCTCACTCTTGCAACTCCCGATACACCGAAAGTCGACGTCATCTTATCTGACATCGCACCCAACATTACTGGTGTCCCAACCGTCGACTCTGAAGCTAATTTCCAGGTCGCCCAAGCTGCGTTACAGTTCGCGTACAAATATCTACGGACGGGAGACGAAATCGGAAGAGTGAGGGGCGGGGTGTTGCTTTTGAAGCATTTCGCTCATCCGCAGATGGATCAGTTCAGAAGAGAAGTACTCGAGCGATATTTTAGGGACGTTATCTATACGAAACCACGTGCTAGTCGGCAGGAGAGTAAGGAAGGTTATTTTCTTTGCAGAGGATTTTGGCCGAAGGAGTACCGGTAGACTGCAGTGGAATCATTTATCTACCCCTGAGAAGGCCCCCAATTGATTTCAGCTAGTTCATTGAGGGATCGATAATGTATTCTCTGAACCGAATATTAATACGCCACCATCGCGCGAACACAACATCCTATCTACAGAACTTATACCGACATCCTTCATAACGCAGGAGGACTTAGTTTAGGTCAGAAAAAACAAATCGTTTGGCAAAAACGTACTTGCTTACCGTGGAGCAGCCGCAACACCTGATGGTTCCTGTTCCTTCCATAACTGCATGGATGTTTAGGACAAAATCTTTACATAGAATACGCCACGTACTTCGTTTGCAGTATCATAAATCACCTTTCGAGGATTGAGTGAATATATCTTTCCAGCTCCTGTTTTGGGCTTTCCCTCCGAGTTGTACGTTTGATAAAACGCCTCGCCTTCGCATGGGCACTCTGAAAAAGGCGCTTTCAAGCTGAAGGGTATTGCGTCGTTGTTGCTTGTATAATATTCTCCAAAGAGGTCGATTTCAGATGTTTCGATGGTCTTTCCCCATTTTTCCTTCGCCGCTTTCTGAATGAGCTTTACAACGCGGTCGTCGTGCTCGGTTGTGACCGCTATGCGACGAGTCGCACGGCCACGTCCCGCATTCCTGAATGTGGCCTCATATCTAATTTCACTCTCTTGAGCTCCGGACGACGACTCTGTACTGACTTTTGTATTGGAATTCGCGCGGACCTGACAGAATATGTATAGTCAGCGCATTAATCAGTGATTCAACAGGAATGAAATCACCTCGAGATGAGGGGCAGCGTATGCAGAGGAGACAAGAAAGAAGGCTAGGTAAGCACAAACGGCGTTG
The DNA here is from genome assembly GCA_027919855.1 of Lentinula guzmanii. Lineage (NCBI taxonomy): Eukaryota > Fungi > Basidiomycota > Agaricomycetes > Agaricales > Omphalotaceae > Lentinula > Lentinula guzmanii. Next base: position 34,747 of record JANVFO010000113.1, read on the forward strand.
AAATGCATCGTGAATCACGAAAGGCTTGAATGGCGGTTCAATACGCAGCAAAAAGAAACAGAACGTCAGAATTAAGATGCTAGAGAGAGGTCGTTGATTCTGTCGACCAGCAAGAGAACAACGATAACTATGTTTGACTGACCAGCAGTGGGAGAAAGGGAGAGAGGGTAAAAAAAACTGGTGCGGGATCAAAGTCGCATCACTCCGACGGTTGATGCGGCGGACTATTGCCTCAAGGTCACAAGTAAGTATCACAATGCAGTCTTGCAGATTCTCATTCGACGATTACAAATAATCCACTGCCCTCTTGCGCCCTCTCGGGGCTTCGGAGGCTATGCTTGCTGCCGTAGAGGGCATCTCCACGTCAGTGGGAGCACTTACTGATGGAGGAGCGGGTTTCTCTACCCACATCTCATCATCATCATCCATGGTAGTAGAGCCTTTAGATTGGACTCGCGTCTCTTTCTTCTCTTTCACCTTCTCCTTCTTTCGCTTCTTCTGAGGTTTCTCCACCACCAAGTTCAACGATTCGCCAGTTTCATCATCCATGAAGGAAACAATGGCTTTCCGTTTTTCCTTCTTCTTTTCTTTCTTTTCCTTTTTCTCCTTCTTATCCGAGTCTGCGTTGGTTATTGTTGTACGAGCTTCCCGTCTAACAAAAGTGGGTTTGAAGGTACTTGGGTCGACTGGTTGATCATCAATTACTGCGCTAGGAACGGAGGAGGGAACAACAGCAACAGAAGCGGTACTTGGGTTGATCGTATTCGGGTTCTTGTCACCGCTGTCTCCCTCGTCTCCCTCCTCATCGCTTGAGTCTTCATCATCACTAGCGAAGATCGCCTTGAAAACGTCAACAGAGGGCCGTTCGTACGTTAAAGTATCCCGTCCTTGCGTGTCATCCTCATCACCGAGACCAACATTGGCCAAATCTCGAGGACCACCCGTAGAAGTCCCAGTGCTGCCACCATCGGTGGTCGAGACAATCCCATAATCCGCGGGGGAAGTGCCCGAAGCCAAAGCAGAGTCGGATGCAGATGAGGACGGGTCCTGAGAGTACGATGTTGACGAAGATTGAGTCGTTGGGTCCTCAGTTTTGGGTTCGGGATTTGGATCTTTCACACCAAATCTCTTGCATAACAACCTCGCTGGCTGCCAAGGTACAGACTCTCTCGTGAGTGGTCCATACATGCCCATTCGCGCGGCATTCTCCTTTGGGGAAAGCTCCTTTTCATCCTTAGCTTTGTTTTCCGCATCCGAGCTCGCGGTATTGTCCTGCGGAGGTCCATCGTTAAATTCGGGGGTATGCAAGCCCTCTATCACCTTCGGCCCGTGCTCAACCACGGCCGCAGTGGTGAAACGCCCTGCCATTGCCCCGCTCATTGGCTTGAAGACGATTGCGCTCTGTGCATACTCTTCCATCTCAGAGTTGAACTCAGATATCGACTGGTGAGGGAGAGGCTCGAGCGTGACCGTGGATGAGGAATCAGCTTGTGATTGTAGATACGCTGTATATCGTGCTTGTTTGACCGGGTCGGCGGCAAATGGCTTGAATCCGCTGATAGCAGCCTGGGCAATTCGAGGATCAGTGCGGGGGATACGGAGAGTTGCAGTAGTTGGGCCAAGAGTGGGAGAGGGTTGTTTGTCAGATATTCCTGTTGTCGAAGGAGAATGTAGCGACGCAGCGATATTCTTCAGCCTGTCGCGATCCTTTTGGGACATGTAGTCGAAGACTGAACGAGGTGCAGATGGAAGAGGAGTTTCGCCCAATATCGACCCTCGCTGTTGAACAGTTAGGTCGATCTCTCAAAAAGAGACCAGAAAAGTAAATAACATACTTCGTCTGCAGAAAATCCACTCGTTTTCCACTTACCATGCGGCAGAGCCGCAGTAGGATCACCCTTGAAGTTCTCCTTATTCGAATCCGGAATTTGCTCTTGGGACTGGATTTGGGACCATACACGTTTCGGGTCAGGTTTCCATCCAGGTGGTATATCAGGTAGAGGATACCTAAACCAAATAACTCAGTTCATAATGCACTCCATAAATATACCAAGATACTCGCCATCGATCCTCCATGATGGGTTTACCTGACAAGACGAATCCAGATAATACAGCAGTCCCATCGCGGTGCTTTCCAGCAGAAGGTAAATTGGGACCCGAGGCAGATCTCTACAGACGAGATAAGACTCAAGATCAAAACCGCACGTCCGAAAAGGCGAATTACCTACTAGATTTGAACTCCCAAGTGCAAATCGTTCTCCGTCATGGTCGTCAGTGGCATCGTACGCAAGGCGACTTCGAATATTGACGGAGCCACCATCATAAACGTCGAGATCATCTTCGTCAGCGTCATTCAGTGCTCCGAGACCGAATCCAGCTTTGCAGGAAGAAGACACATCAGGATTGGTGCCATGGCTACATGAAACCTAAAAAACTTACAAGAGATGTTGGGTGCAGTGCTTGGGCCACCACTACCCTTGGTGCCGAGACTCTCATTTAAACTCATGCCTGGTTGATATCCTAATCCATAACTATTGTCCTTTCGTTCCACAATGAGTACCGGTGTATCTCGGGGAGCGTAAGTATGTTTGTTCGCTTCATCTGTGTCTTCCTCAAGGGCATTTTCCGGGGCATTTGTAGACAAGGCTGAGCCGGTCATCGAGGATGCTCGTAAATCCTGTAGCCGCCTTTGTTTGAGCGAGATACGAGGACCAATTCCTTGTCCGACACGCCAGCCCATCTTTTTGAGTATACGAGCTCCAATAGAGTCTTTCGAAGGTGGTAACATTGCGGATTGGAGAGTAGCAGTTAGCGGGCTAGATGGCAAGATTAACAACTCTAGGAACAAAATTGATTGAATATCGTGTACACACTCAGCGTCCGTATCGTTCTGGCTCTCTGCTTGCTTCTCAGTCGTGAAATCCATCTCGTCCGTCGTATCAACAATCTTCCGACTATCTCTGATATCTTGCAAATCTTCATCGTCCATGAAGTCCTCCGGTCTCGCTGCTTTCTTCTTTGCACGGTCAGCGCGCGATGAGACGAATGTTTGCGGAGTCCATCCTGTAGCAATTCTGTTCAGTTTGTTGCTACACAGAACAGTGAAAGTCCTGACCTTCTTTCGAGCCCACAGTGTTGAAGTAACCAGCACTAAATCCACCTGTAAATGCCCCGTGAAGTCTTCGTCTACCCTTCTCATCCCGAACTTCCTGTTTCCATAGCGGAACGAATTCTCCTGTGTCGCGGGATTTTTCAAGCGGTGGGAGAGGTGTACCAATCTGTACGCAGATAAAGTGTCAAATTATACCGCAGCAATCCGAGTATCTGTGCTCACTAAACAGAAATTTTCATTAGCTCTTGCACTGGAGGGATCGACACCGATGTCGCCCAGCTTTCGCTTTAATCTGCTGGTCATTGTATGATGTGGCCAGAACGAAACGAAGCGGGCCCTTAATGGTAACCCTGGATGAAGCTTGAGTTCCCAGTCGCCTATGAGAAGGGTTTGATGACCTCACCCTAGCACGTGCACAAATTCGAGGGCTCATTATTCCGAGTCCTACACTGAGAGTTGCACATTCAACGATGCAAACAGGTTTTTGTCAATGATCTTCGGCCTACCACTAATTCTGAACCATCGATTCCCATTAAAAGCGCTTCTGAGCTACGCCATACGTTCGATGCTATTTCAGAACCAAAGATTTCAAACCGAGGAGGATGGATTTTCATAACTTTATGTAGAAACGTTTCCGCTGGCTCTGCTCCCGAATACTCATCATTCAATTCTCGTCATCATATCATCGATATTCTCCACTATCTTTCGGGGTTTGACTGCTCATACGGTAAATAACAGTTCACTGAAAACAACCAAAAGTAGCTAAATGGCATGACTGTCTCAGCATGGACTTAGACTTAGAATTCCTTGCCGACACCCGCGGATCTATAGTTGAGACTCCCTATTTTCGGGCCATAGTTGGTAGTCACCGCTCAAAAGCAATATGTGCAAGATCGGTACGTGGTAACAGCCTGACGCCAGAGAACATTGAATCCGAAAAGTGAACATAAAATGTCATTCTCTCTCCGGGATATGCCATGTATCGACCGTCAGACGGATATCTTCGAACATCAATCTCATCCAAGCCCTCTGCCATCTACCTTAAGCTGTTTCTACCATGTAATCTTTAACGTGCGGGTCTAAACTCCTCTGTATGACAATAAGAGTATGTCTAAATCTCACGTTTGAAAAAGGGCCAAGAGATTAAAAATACGACTATCCCTTTGACCAGATATATGATCCAGTACGACAATGCCGAACTGCACTGCATACTCTCTAACAACTTACGTCCCGTGGAACGGAAGATGCATTTACCATTCGCAGTATCCCTAGGACTAGCATCGGAACTTTTGCCTGGATACGGATACACCACGAACAACGGGATATCGCCTTCAGAGCAGTACATCCTGATACTTCGAAGTCATACTATTCCTCATAGCCCGAGCTAAGTTATATAAAGCAGTAGATGCTAACTCTGACTTCCCTCAGCGTGACTGGTTTCACCCAACTCTCTTCCTTGACTGCTTGCATTCACTAATTGGCTGGTCCAATATTCCAATACCTATCTTGCTCTATTTCACTGCACTACACTACACTCTTGCATCGTCATGCCCGGATCCAACGTATTCATGACAGTCGGCGTTCTAGCCCTAACCATGTCCTGCTGCCTCAATGGCGCTTGGGCAGCCCCTCTATCTCATCAAGCCAGAGCTTCTGCTCCCGCAGCGCCACACTTTGTCGTTTATACGGATAAAGGATCAGAACCTGCACCCGATGTGTCGAAGATTTCGGTAAGTTTTTAGTCTCGTTCGACGTATCTGCTAATGCTCAACTCATGTTCTGTGTCCGAACAGGGCTTCAATACTGTGTGAGTGCTCGTACTCATACCTGTTACTCTTGAACTCACCTTCGAGTTTTTTTTCTCGGACAGTGCAATGTCCTTCCTTCTGACCACTGGGGCCGCTGACCAAGCGAAAGCTTGGGAAATCCTACCTAAAGACCAGAAATCCAGTACCAAGAGCTCATATCAGAAAGCCGGCATCAAGCTCATCGTTTCGGCATTTGGTTCGACTGATTTGCCCACGTCGAAAGACGCGAAAAGTACTGCAGCAACAATGGCGAAGTGGGTTCAGGATAATGATGTAGATGGGATCGGTGGGTGATTTTCCTGCGCATCTCAGTATCCACCTTGCGAATTAAATTTGGCCTGGTTCATAGACGTCGACTACGAAGATCTTAACGCTATGAATGCTCAAGATGGGAAGGCTGAGCAATGGTTGATTGATTTCACTAATGCGCTTCGAACTCAACTTCCTCAAGGCAAATATATCTTGACGCATGCTCGTATGTTGCTCTCTGAGGCTGCTATATCGATTGACTCACATTCTTTGTAGCTCTCGCACCATGGTTCAGTGCATCCCATTACAAAACTGGCGCCTACACAAAGGTTCACAAGGAGGTCGGAAGTAAGATTGATTGGGTGCGTAATTCGTCACCAATTCGTGTTGCGGCAGCTGACGTTGTGCCACAGTATAATATTCAGGTGAATTTTTTGAGTTGACTGTCTTCCGAATGAATAACAAAATGTTTAAATACCACCTGTACTGTAGTATTATAACCGTACGCCCATTCTTTTGCATCCTCTATACCTGCGAACTTACCTACTCTCCCTCCCTTGTTTCGCATTTCACAGAAGGAACCGAATACACAACCTGCGACGGTCTCCTCACTTCATCCAAGATGTACCCGGGCTCAGCCGTGTTCGAAATTATGAAAGGCGGCGTCACAGCAGACAAAGTCGTCATCGGTAAGCCTGGTGGACAAGCTGATGCGACGACCGGGTACATGGCTCCAGCGGATTTGGCAAAGTGTGTGGCCACTGCAAAGGGAAACAAATGGAGTGAGTCGTTTAAATACAAAATTTTCATGATTAGAACGTTCTGATGGATGTCGGTGTGTTCTTGTCTGCCATGTAGACGGCGGTGTGATGAGCTGGGAGTATCCAGAGGCTGATGCTCAGTGGATAAAGACCGTCAAAGGATCTTCTTTCTAGAGACGTCGTAATGTTTGATTGGTGCAATGAAACTTATATAACATGGGCATGTAGCGTAGGGGTTATCGCGTTCGCTTTGCATGAGAATCAATCAGTATTGCGAAAGGTCTCCGGTTCAAATCCGGACTTGTCCATTGCTCGGAGATTGTTTTTTTGTGTTGCTTGGTCTTCTTCCTGAATGATCATTGATGATAGTGTGGCTGTTTCTCCTGTATCTCTGTATACTTTCTTCGTGGCCTCCTTTTTGATTGAGAATTTGCACCCTATTTTGGTATGTTTCTGGCAGCTGAAGCTTGGATTAGTAATCTTTTAATTTTAAGCTCCTGAGCTAAGGAAAAACAATGTGGGTCAACTTCAGACCGTTAATCCCATACAAGCAATGACACTGCCTCTGAACCCTACTTACCCGCGAGACAAATTGGATCTTCGTTATAGGGAGTCTGAGAGCCAACGTACTTCCCTGGGACCTGCTACCGCCAGCTGACAAGGTCTCGTGTCACTGAGAGCCTGATTTCGACAACTCCTACTCACACCTTGAAGCAGGTGCAGTCAGCATCAAAGAAACCTACTTCGTATTAGAGGCTCCCTCAGAATGTGTATTAATACGATACAGAAAACTGACAGTTTTGTTGGAATCTCACATTTCGCATTGGCAGGGATGCAATTCGCAAGGCTACTACTATTGTCTTCGATCCTACTCACAATCCCATCTCTCCTTGCTGAGGCGAGTGATATATCGGCAGCAAAGGGAGAGTGGAGTTTTGTCCGCAATGGCACAACAGGGATTACTGCCTCTCAAGTGATCCTAGTTTCTCCTACCTTAATCTTAATGCTGGACAGAGTCCTTGGTGACCCTCTTCAGATAAACGGACACCAAGCTTGGGTCGAGCTTTGGAATCTCGAGACAAACACTGGGTTTGCTTTGAACGCGATTACCAATACCTTTTGTGCATCTGGAGCATTCATTAGTAACGGAACAATGGTACGTCAAAAATCATGCTCGAAACCTGGTTGTTTGAGTGATCAAGCTATCTTAGGTCAGCGTTGGCGGGCAGGCTGTCGAGTTTCCGCCGAACGTGACTGTGCCTCCAGATGCAGATGGTCGAATGGGCGTCAGAATATTTGAGCCTTGCAATGACCCCTCTGGGCTAGACTGCACTCTGTTCGAAGACCCGGCGACGCTACATTTAGCTGCATACCGATGGTATCCTTCTTCACTCCGCATATTCGATGGCTCGCTGGTCAGTTTACAGTCATCCGATTTTGCAGAACAAATCTTCATCGTTGGTTTTGTAGATGATCCTTGGAGGAACTCACGAGCAGACGCCATTTTACAACACTGACCCAGAAAACACCTTCGAGTTCTTCCCTCCAAAGGACAATGGTCAAACTCGATTTTCACCATTTTTGGCAAGGACGGTGCCTACAAACCTGTTTCCTCGGTGAGCATTATATACCTGATCTTCGATTTCCAAGATATGAAGACCAAATTCAGAGCGTTTGCCCTTCCTGATGGAAAAATATTCGTTGTTGCTAATAATCAATCCGTCATATACGATATTGAAGCCCAGACTGAAACTGTCCTACCTTCGCTACCGAATGGTGTTCACGTCACGAATCCGAAAGATGGAACTGCGACGCTTCTTCCACTTTCCCCACCAGATTACATCCCAGAAGTACTCGTCTGCGGCGGAAGTAACACCTCAGATTCAACGCCTTCTGAAGACCTCTCATCTCAAGACCCTGCTTCAGACCAATGCACGCGGATTACTCTCACTGCAGGAGGCATTGAGAAAGGCTGGATTGTGGAGAAAATGCCTGAGGGAAGGATGATGCCTGAGATGGTATTGATGCCTAACGGTCAGGTCCTTATTATCAATGGTGCTGGGACAGGATACGCCGCATATGACTCAGTCAACGATACCATAGGCAATTCAAATGCTGATCATCCAGTGTGAGTACGTTCGATGGCTTGTCGGGCTAGAAATTGCAGATCTGACATATCGAATTTAGCTTTACACCAGTGCTGTACGACCCAGACTCACCTCTTGGGAGTCGATTCACTACAGAAGGACTGCCTACAACCAACATTCCACGTTTATATCACTCCGGTCTCACACTTACGCCCAGCGGGTGTGTTAATTCCTTCCCTTACCGAATTCAGTAGCGTCCTTTAGCTTCCTTCTGGTAGGAACATATTCATTGCAGGATCCAACCCGAATCCAGGTGTAGTCGAAAATGCTACATTCAACACGTTCGTTGATTTATGCATCTCCGTGACGAACTTACAGATGGTTTATACTTACCAGTGAATTCCAAGTGGAGTTTCTCAATCCTCCGTTCATGTCTCGCGAAAGACCTTCTCTAAGTGGAATCCCAGAACAAATCGATTTCAATCAAAAGGTTACCTTTGGTATCGACATTCCCGAGAATCTGAGTACGAATGATGTGAAAGGTGAGCGTTTGAGCACCAAGAAAACTTGAATTCCATGGAATCGCACCCTGACATGACGCAGTGGCTTTGATGGACATGGGATATTCCTCCCATGCATTCCATTCTAGCTCGCGGTTAGTTTTTATGGATGGCGGGCTTTCAGACGACAAGAAGTTCCTTACAGTAACAAGCCCACCCAATAATCGTGTTTATCCTCCAGGTCCAGGTATGTTATCAATGCTGGTCGGAGAGAAACGAGACTATTAACAACAGAACTGTTGAACGCAGCATATATATTTGTGACGGTAGACGATGTCACTAGTACTGGGACGAGAGTTATGGTCGGAAATGGAAGGGCACCCCCGGTTGAAGATCAGGGTGTACCACTGGCGTAGAGTCAGTCTTGCAGGTGTTGAACGCGTTAAATAGTTTGATAACACGAGTGTAAATTCAAAGTTATAAGATCCGGCCCGACCGCCGAGCCGAGCAACCTCGTCAGTTATCAATATTAGTTATGACCACCTCCCGCGTTGTTGGCACGCGGTTCGCAGCTTCATGTCGACGGTACTTGGATCATACATCGCAGGCTGAAAAGACCCTTCAACTTTCTGCTACCGCTTAGAGAATCTCGTTCTTTTAGGCCACGAAACTGCAGTTCTTCCGGTTGAATCGACTGGACTGCGCCAATGGCTCCATTGTTCCAGACAATCAAGGTTGGTGTTTAAAAGTTTTTCATTTGATTCGCTCAAGCAGCGGCTTGACCTCAGTAATATTCTTCTTTCAGTCTTTTAACGATGTTCAAATTTCCCCTGAGGGTGTAGATACAGTGGACTTTCTAGAGGCCACGGAAGGAGTGGTAACAATGTTTGGTGAGCTCTTACTATCACTGGCTTACGGTCTCTGTTACCTGATCACGCGACTCTTTCCAGATCTCTTTGGGTCAAAGATATTTGGCTTTATTCAGAGTGATATCAGAGGCAACATCGGCGTGAGTTGACATTACAGATGCCTCTCCGTAAATTCGAACACTATCTTTTCATTTCATCTTTGTAGGGTGTTCGTACACGCTACCAAACATACCAAGATTCTTCTCGGACACTGGAAGAACTTGTGAAATCTGAAGGCATTCATGGGGATCACAGACATGGGACGGCATGTATGGTTCGCCTTGTACGGTGCGTGCTCTTGCACGGATTTAGTTGTTGCAACTACTTTTCCTCATCATAATCTATTTGTTAACTCTATTCGTCTATGCGGAGATACCATCCTACATCTCAATTTTTGTTGCATCCTTTCACCTTCGACGGATAGGGAAATGTGCCCCACCTTACATCCCGCTTTCCTTTTCTCTTCTTTCCCTGTTAATTTCATCTCATCTGACTATTCAATATCAGCGGCCTCGCTCTCATACATCATGCTCTCAAACGAATGCAAGAACACCCGAGTGATGAACTTCATGTGTGCTTCAAGAGTGCGTATGACGTTGTGCTGAAGCAACATCATGCTTGGGTCGTTCGGAGTGTTGTAACAGTGAGCAATGATACTGCTTTGCTTACCAGGCCTCTTTTCGACCGACTTTCAGGTGGCCATTCGAGCCGTTCCTCATCGACGCGATTTTTATCATGTCATCTCATGTGGGGAGCCCTCAGACAAGTTCGACCCGGAGTTGAACAAATGGTTACAGGCTTTAGAGGTGATTGTTGGGAGAATGAAGGATTTCTTAGAGACTGGTGGATACGGGAAAATTTAGGCGGTGTATTGGTGTTCGACGAATGTTCTATGTCAGACTCATTTTACTTTTCCTTTGGACAAAAACTTACTGATTACATTTCAGACTGATCCTTAGGCGCCTGTAGAAGCGCTCGTTCTTTTGTCTTTTCTTTATTATGAATTACACCAACTCTTATTGTCTTTCTCTCACTTATCACACTCCTTCGTTCCGCCTCATTTCTCTGGGAAAATGACTTCCTTTGTTGTTTGAGTGAAAGCCTTTTTCGTTAGCGGTCTTCCTTTATTGTCTTTTTCTGGCAGATCCATTCCCTTTGTACGTCCTTTGAGTTTTCCTTTCTGCCACTGGAGACTGGGAATGTATAAAGGGAGTATCCTGACCTCGTTTCGCTCTACATCGTAAAATTCATTGTACTGATTCAAATTCTGTTCACCTCCCTCATATGATGTCTTTCACTCGACGATCCTCGAAATCACAATCAAAGTCGAAATCCTCGAAACCAGCCCCTCAACAGCTGCCTCCGAGTCTAGCCTCGGAACTTCTCATGATGCAATTCGTGGGCGGAGGCTCTATCGAGCGGAATGCAAAACGCATAATGGAACAGCAGGCCCGGGATATCGCTCCTGCCGGTCGGACTCATCACCACCACCATTCAGATCACCATCACGGTTCGGAACGTCGTGGTCATGATCAACGACAAAGAAAATTGAAGCCAAGGACGGAGACGCGTCTGCCTCTAGGTGAGGCCTATCGTGATGAGCGAGGGAACATGTGGTGGGACGAACACGAGGCCGTGGAGTTCAAAGGCCTTTTGACTTCGACACAGCACGAATCAAGTCAGGGTTGGGTCACTTATGATCCTTTTGGCGCTGCTTCTCCGAACCTGAATGCACCATATCCTTCGTACGCTGATCCCGGGGTCATACCGTATGATTTCCAAGGTCCACATCGTCGTCGTGAATCCTTGCGACATCCGTCTGCTGGCTTCGAGGACTCGTTTAGTCCTCCCGCCTTCGTTCCTTTGGGATACGTTCCGGGGCCACTGCAAGTCGATCCGGTGTTGAAGAAGAAGACGGGCATGAACCTTCGTGGACGTGCTAGAGCGTTGTTTGGCGGACATTGATTTAATTTTTTTATGGTTCCTTGTTGTACATTTTCGGAGATGGGTCTGCTATTTGTTTTACTACGAATCACCCATTGTTTTTTCGACCCTTCATTCTTCCTGGCTTGATTATAATTCTGCTTTGTATCACTTACATTTGTATTCGAAAAGATTGTACCCAATCTGCGGATTAGTGAACTTTGCCGTCGCATAAAATTCATCCTCTACTAGTAAGTATACGAGCCGGCCGACGTCGATTTAGAGAAAGTCGTGTCCAGAGATGATGTCAAGCTGGGAAGAGTTGTCAATGATTAGTATGTGTGAGTGTTCATTTGCCTTTATCGAGGCTTTTCTTGTTCTATGTAGCTAGACCCCTGGTTCATCAACCGGGAGCCAATCTGCTGTCCGACGGGGTCGTTTTTCCAATATTCCAAGGCTATGCATTCATTGCCTATTTATACTGGGAAAAAAAAGTTCTGCTCCGCTCAATATTCCAATCTTTGCTGGCCAAAGACCTGCTTCTGTTCGTTTGACTTCTCTCTGACTGTGTACTCGTTTTTGCTTCTCGAGGCTTCACATACTATGCATCTTCCACTCACTCTCTGGTATACATTTCTCATGTTTGGCTTGATGAATCCCACGTTGGGTGTCCCGGTTCGCAGCCCCGAACCGCCAAAAGTACGTATTCTTCCATTGTTTGACTCGTCTGAGTTGTGCCTTTTGCCGTTTTGACCCCTTCTCAAACCCATGGTATATCTAGCTTGACTACAATCTCCCGACGCAAGTTCGCGAAAGTCTTTTTGTGGAAACTGCTATGGTTCTTTTTCGGGCGACTGACAAGGTGGCGGCGGCGGCGGCGGCGGCGGGAAGAGAGTCACTCGACCTGAATGATAACATAAGTCATGCTGCTCGTCTGCTAGTCGACTTCGTGTTTAGATCAACCTGGAGGGAGCTGCATATACTGCCGAAGATTCGACCGAGTACCAACGAAATTTATGGAATACGTACTCCTAAAATTACAATCAGACCGGATGGTTCTCTTGCGGGATGGACCCCCTCGAAGAAACTCTCTTTCATGCTGGATACTATGAAAGGCAATGGAGCTCAGTCTCCATGTTCTGGTTGTGAGGTATCCGTCAATCCGGTTCTAGGGCATGAAGGGAGTTATGGAATCAAGATCAGAGGGGGAGTTGGGTTGGGAAAGGTCGCGGAGATGGATTCCGAGACGTTGAAAAAGCTTAAACAGCTCGTTCCCTTCGAATGGCCTCAAACGTAGAGGTCTGTCATGTTCTCATGTTCTCATTTTCTCATTCCCATATCCACATTGTCGTTGTAGATTTGCCGTCCAAGTTATAGCTCCCTCTACTATTCAGTAGAACTTGTACTTTTTCTTTGATTATTGCAGTGACTTGCACTTTTTCTTTCCTTCTCACGTACTTGAAAATGACGTCAGAGTTTACTCTCTCACCTCACCGGTCAACCGCAGAGCTGACTACAACTTTAAGCATGGTTCGAGTACTCGTTCTTGGCGGCCATGGAAAAGTTGCTCTTCAAATGACGAAGATTCTCGCTGCTCACAACCACAAAGTCACCTCGGTTATCCGTAATCCAGATCATACCAAAGATATCATAGACCAATATCCTGAAAACCCTTCTCTCATCGATCCAGTGATGGCATCTATCGAAGAAACTGACGAGGAAGGTGCAAAGAAATTGATGGAAGGTATTCAATGGGTGGTTTGGTCGGCAGGTATCTATTGCTGTTTTTTTTTTTTTCTTGTTCGCTATTTCGAAATCTGTTCAACCGTTCAAAGGTGCAGGTGGTAAAGGAGGTCCTGAGCGTACCAAAGCTGTTGATGAAATCGCGGCCAAACGATTCATAAAGGCTGCTCTCCTAGCTCCTTCCGTCACGAAATTCCTTATGGTGTCTGCGAGCTCCAGCCGCCGTTCTCCCGCCTCATACTGGACAGAATCCGATATAGGCACTTTTAAGAAGACCTGGGAATCGATTGGAGTGTACTCTGAAGCCAAGACTGTCGCAGACGAGTATCTATATGATGAAAGTAGGAAGAGTCCGAAATCAAACTGGGTAGATATCTGTCTACGTCCTGGATCACTTTCAGATAATCCTGGGACAGGTAAGGTCGACCTGGGGAAGGCAAAATTAGGTGGAAGTGTACCGAGGGAGGATGTTGCTGCTGTTGCTGTGGAGCTACTGGAGAAGGAGAATGGAGGAGGGCTTTGGGTTGATCTTATAGGTGGGTCGGAGCCCATTGGACAAGCGGTGGAACGAGTAGTGTCGCAGCGTATCACATCGAGGGAATGAAATTGCAATGGTCGTTTCAGGGGACAGTTAATAAACACAATTCAGGTACTATTTTGTATTTTGTAATGCGATGTCCCATCAATATCGCTTGGCCCCACTCGTTGATTTGGCAATACTTAGTATTTGAAATGTACGAAGAGATTGTGGAACAGGTCAATGTTCAGGCTTATATATTCACGGGAGCTGGGGGGGGGGGGCGGGACACAGGGATGTATGAGCTGGATCCTGCTGGTTGATGGTCGACCTTGAAGTAATATTGTGGCGGTTTTACGCCCCGGATGTTTCTATGTAATAACTGATGCTCTGACCAACTGCCGACGGTCCAAGACCCAACCCACGGGGTCAATCAATTTCAACCGACAACATATAAGTACACATCCCAAAATAAACTTACATCTCCCCCCCACCACCTTTATCTTCCTTCCAACTCTGCCAGGTTGAGTTGCCCCGGCGTACATCGAATCTTTGCTGGCCAAAGAGCGATCCCTCCCTTTCTCGAAAAAATAAATAAATAACAGTCCTTCGATATCCCCAGTCTGGTTGTTCCGTGTTTTTTTTTCCCCCTGCACCTCACGACATGCATCTTCGACTTGGTCTCTGGATTACCGCTCTCATTCTTGGTTTGATCCATCCCATATTGGGGGCCCCGACTTGGCAAAGTTCGCTCGTTCGAGTTAAGGTGAATGGTTCGGACTTTTTTTTTTTTCTTTTGGTTAGTACTGACCCAAACGTGGCCCGCGCTCAGCAAGATCCCAAATGTCCAGGGAAAATTCTCAATGAGGACGAAATCTACACAACGAAAGTGTTTGTCCGGTTCAAGACCCGTGACACACTGTTGGGAACCTACAATGTTGAGCCTCTCGACCTAGAGAAACCAGAAGTTGATGCAGCCACATTGATGTTCGAGTGTTTGCTTCATTCGGCTTGGCAGGAGTTGAAATTGAAACCGTCGGTTCGGTGGAGTACCTGTGAGGTTTATGGGGTGACTATGCCAGAGATTGAAATAGACAATTACGGACTTTTTGTGGATGGATGGACACCTGCGAAGGAACTCAAATTCACACTGACAAGATGGGGAGTGCAAGTGATGAATGATATGGAAATTGGTTATATGAAGCCGATCCCGGGAGAGGAGGGGACCTATGAAATTTATGTCAAAGGTCTTGTTAAAAAAACGGTAAATATCGGCTCGGAGAAGTTGGAAGAGCTTAGAAAACTTGTTCCTTTTGAATGGCCCAAAAAGTGAAGGTCTGTCATTCTATCAATTCAAGATGCTATTGATAATTCATGTGTGTCCCCTCTCAGCCTTTTTCTCTCGGACTCGGCGTAGAGGGAAGCACTCTGACGGGATAAGTATCATGACATGGAATCAGAGAGATCTGCTTTGTACCCTCATGTAACGAATGTAGATGGGTTTGTGATTATGAGACACGGCGCGATGATAGAAAGAACGTTTTTTCAATGATGTATCTTATTGGAAATGCTCCTTGTCATGTGGGTGAGGGTCTTAGAACTCAAGCGCAGACTCTGGAACAGGCTAGAAACGAAGAAACAAGAGGCATTTTGGCAATCTGTTCCGCCATGATAGGTACTTGGCACATTGGGCTCATTTTTTGGCACTGCTTTGGCTGCATATGGCTTCATCATAAATGATTGTAAGTCTGTGATCTGTTTGCGATCTATGCATGGAGGCTTTATTGACAACTCCCTGGAATATGTGGTGGTGACTCACAGGGGATGTATGAGCCTGGATCCTGTTAACCTTGAAGTAATAAGTAAGTAGTACTATTGTGCCAATTTTACGCCAGGACCTAACTGATGGCTCCTCTGACCAACTGCCGACGGTCCAAGACCCAACCACATGGTCAATTAATTTCAACCGACTGTGTTCACAACAATTATAACATATAAGTACCCATGTCAGGGCTACATTCCAAATAAAACATCTCTTTATTTTCCCCCAACTTCCAGGTTGAGTGCCCGGCGTACATCGACTCATCTTTGCTGGCCAAAGAGCGATTCTATTTCTCGAAAAATCCTCCGATCTCTCTTTCTAGTTGTTCCATAGTCTTTTTTTTTTTTACTCTTACCCGAGTTTTCCTGCTCCTCACGACTCTTGGAATTTCCTGTCATGCATCTTCGACTTGGTGTCTGGATGACAGCTCTCGTCCTTGGTTTGATGCATCCCATATTGGGGATCCCGACTGGACAACGCATGAGAATAGAGGTGAGTGATTCTCCCGTAGCTGCCTGGTCCAGGGACCTTTTTTTACTAGTTACTGACACAAACGTGGCCCACGCTCAGCAAGATCCCAGCTCTCCAGGGAAAATTCTCAATGCAGGACGATACATAAAGCAGGCGTTTGTCCTATTCCAGTCCACTGAACCATCACACAGTGCTCATCAGACTCTCAACTTGGCCGACCCAGACGTTCGTGCTGCGAAAATGATGGTTGAGTTTTTGCTTGAATCAGCTTGGAAGGAGTTGGATATAGAACCTTTGATTCGATGGAGTGTCCGTGAGGCTTATGCGGTGAAGTTGCCAGAAATTGTGATAAGAGACTACGCTCCTCTTGCGCCTGGATGGACACCGGCAAAGGAACTCAACTTCTTACTGGACAGAATCAGAACGAAGAAGAGCGCGCAATTTCCTCGAGTGGACAATCCAGGAACTGCTTATGTGAAGCCGATCCCGGGAGAGGAGGGGACCTATGAGATTTGTGTCGAAGGTCTTGTTAAACAAACGGTAAATATCGGCTCGGAGACGTTGAAAGAGCTTAGAAAACTTGTTCCTTTTGAATGGGCCAAAAAGTGAAGGTCTGTTGTTCTATCAATTCAAGATGCTATTGATAATTCATGTGTGTCCCTCCTCAGCCTTTTTTTCTCTCGGACTCGGCGTAGAGGGAACTTGGAAGCACTCTGATGGGATAAGTATCGTGATATGGAATCAAAGAGAAGTGCTTTGTACCCTCGCATGTAATGAATGTAGATGGGTTAGTGATTATGAGACGGCGGGGGCGATGATAGAAAGAACGTTTCGGAAACTAGCCATCTAGCCCCACGAGGCCCCACGGTGTTGGAAGTAGAAGGGTTACGTATTGAGCTGCTAAAGCGTCGAAGCTTTGAAGTGTTAACAGTCGTGTTAAGGCGTCGAAGAGTTAAGGCGTTGAAGCGTCAAAGCGTCAAAGCGTCAAAGCTTAAATCCTCGGATGGTCGGGAATTAGGCTGATAAGGGTAAGGCCGGGTTTTGTCATGATCCGAAATGAATGAATGAAGGAGGCGTGGTGTGGAATGGTCTTCTAGGTTATGACTCGAGCCGTTCTATGACGTGAGATTACTTACATAGTACTTACTTCTTATTCTCAGGAGGGGATGAGGGAAGAGAAGGGAGGGGGGGGGGAAACCTCGTGTAAACTTAAAACTTTGTGAACCTCATGGTCTTTGGCTTGCTTCTTTTTTTTTTTTGAATCGTTCCACCGTTCGTTCGTTCATTTGTTCGTTCGTTGACATTGCTCACCTTGACGAGATGAAACGACCCAATTCTCTGTCGTCCTTGTCGTTGTTAATCCTCCTCGTATTCCTCGTCGAATTGTGTTATGGATCACCCTACAATGAATTATTAACCTCCTACAACCTCAACACCAACCAATCAGCTACCTCCCCTTTGTTTTATCACACCACTCGTTCCAACACTACTTATACACCGTCTCCGGATAACTGGCGGTCTCTGCCTATATACACTGTTTTATTGGATAAACTATCCAACGGGGACCCAACCAACGATGATTTCTTCGGAACACCTTTCGAGTCGGACCCTGGGTCGCCTGGGTCCAGCGGGGGCGGGACGCAATTGCGATTCGGTGGGGACATCAAGGGGTTAGGAGACGATAGGGTATTGGATTATTTACAAGGGATGGGGGTAGGTGTGATTTATGTTGCTGGCACGGGGTTTTTGAACGAGGTATGGGAAGCGGATGGGTATTCGCCGTTGGATTTTTCGGTGCTTGATCCGCATTGGGGGACGTGGGGGGATTGGGTAGAGGTTGTTGATAGGATTCATGAGAGGGGGATGTATTTTATGGCGGATTTTACGGTTGGGACGATGGGTGATTTGATTGGGTTTGAAGGGTTAGTGAGGTTTTTTACTTAGGGGTTGGAGTGTTCTAATTCGTTTATAGATTCCTGAATACAACCGCTCCGTTTAATCTAGGTGAATACCCAGGAGAATACATCCATCCAGATTACATCCCTTGGAACTTTACCGAATACAAAGATTTCCAAATCATCAACACCCGCAACACCTCTTGTCTTCTTCCTCAATTCTGGAACGACGACGGTACCCTCCTCACCAACCTTTCCTCCCCTCTCCCCGGGTGCCTCGAATCTGATTTCGACCAATACGGGTCGATAGAGGCGTTTGGTGTATTTCCCGACTGGCAACGCCAGTTATCCAAATTCGCGGGGGTGCAGGATCGGTTGAGGGAGTGGAAGCCTGGGATGGTGGATCGGTTGATGAGGTTTAGTTGTATGGTTATCGAGGCGTTGGATATTGATGCGATTAGGGTTGATAAGGCGTTGCAGGTCACTGTTGATGCGTTGGCTGGGTGGAGTAGGGGGACTCGGGGATGTGCGGAGGGGGTGGGGAAGGGGAATTTTTATATTGCGGGGGAGGTTACGGGGGGTGATACGTTTGGGGCGTTGTATATTGGGAGAGGGAGAACGCCGAGTATGAGGCCGGCGTCTATTGCGGTTGCGGGGAACTTGACTGGGGGAGAGGATGAGTATTTTTTGAGAGGGAAAGGAGAGAATGCGTTGGATGGATGTGCGTTTCATTATTCGATATATCGTTCGTTGACTTCGTTCCTAGGCATGGATGGGAATCTCCTGGACGCGTATGATCTGAGCAGTGACTCATTCGTCACTGCGTGGAATGAGATGTTTGTTAATGATGATTTTGTTAATCTGAATAGTGGGCAGGTTGACCCGAGGCATATGTATGGCACGTCGAATTTTGATGTGTTTAGGTGGCCGAGTCTTAGTGATGGAGTGAGGAGAGGGGGTTGGGGAGTTTTGTGACGGCGTTGGTGATGCCTGGGTTGGTGATGTATTATTATGGAGAGGAACAAGAGTTTTATGTGTTTGATTCGACTGCGTCTAATTATCTTTATGGGAGACAGGCAATGACGGCTTCGTTGGCTTGGAAGTTTCATGGTTGTTATCATCTTGGATCACAGCAATATTTCAACATGCCTTTATCCAAGGCACTCTTGGGATGCGATGATCCGACTGTGGGTTTGGACCATTTCGATCCAACGACTCCGACCAGGCTCTTGTTCGCTAGGTTTAACGAGCTGAGAGGGAGATATGAGAGTTTGAGAGATGGGTTTGGGATAACGGAGTATGGGAGTTGGACAGAGGTTATTGAGAGACCTGGGAGTGGAGGTGTTGGGACGGAGGTTGGGTTGTGGAGTATTGTTAGAGGAGGAATGGATGGGTTACAGGTGATTAACGAGACGGTGTGGATGTTCATGACGAATGAGAATGTGACAAAGGATTATTCGTTTGATTGTTCTTCAACCGAATGGATCAAATCCCCGTATCCTGTCACCAACACAACATTAGTTCAAAATCTTTTATCACCATACGAAACCTATCCTCTCATTCCCTCACTCTCCCCGTACTTCAACGACGGAAACGCACCGTATTTCGGGTGTTTGGAGAATATCACCATGGATCCGTATGGGTTCAAGGTTTTGGTTCTGCAGGAAGATTGGGAACCGCCAAAACCGGTGATCACCGGGTTTTGGCCGGGACATGATGCGAGGGTGGTGAGTGTGGGTGAGGTGGCGTTGGGGTTTAGTGAGAGTATGGATTGTGGGAGTGTTACGGAGAGTGTGCAGTTGCAAGGGGGGTTGAGGGTGTTAGTTGTGAAGAGGTGGATGGGGAGAGTGGTGGTACGTTATCGGGTGTACCCAAGACTATGTGGATGTGGAACGCCACGCTGGTCAATATCAAGGATGGCATCCTGGATATATCAATAACCAACCCCAAATCAGCGGGAGGTATAGGAACTGGAACGACGGATCATTTTTTATTGAGAAAAGGGGAGGTGGGGAATGTGATGGTGTTTCCGGAGAGTGATTATGATGAACAGGGCCTTGTGGGGCTTGGGGAGGGGAGGTATGGGTATAGGAATCGGGCGGTTGGGGCGGATATGTTGAGGTATTCGCTGGATTTTGGGATTAGTTGGTCAGAGTGGAGGGAGTGGGAGAATGTTACGGTTATTGATGTTGGGGAGGAGAGGGGTAGAGGGGTAGAGTGGTTTTGGGAAGGGGTTCATGTTATGGTTCAATGTAAGGGCGTTTACTTGTTCTTTGATTCATTCTAATTGTTTTGTAGATTGGTCACAAACGACTCTTTCATCAGCTACCATCGTTCATGCAGATTCAACTGACTACACCGGTCCACCACGTAGACTTCCTGGGTTATTAGCCAGAGGGGAGTTTAACGAATGGGGAAACAACCTCGGTGTCAACAGTCGATTCACACTCGTTCCTCATCCTTCACTAGGATCCGTATGGGAACTCGGATTAATGACTACCTGGCCATCTTTCATCCAACTCTCCCCTTTCACTTCCCCCTCCTCCTCCTCTCTCGCTACTTCGTACACCTACGGAGACACCGACTCCGATTCCACTCTCGACAGACTCCCACCCAACTCCGAGTCGCCGAATTATCTGAACATGTCTCAACCCCCGTATCCGTTTCTGGGGTATTCGATTCTGGTGGATGATAGGACGATGAAGTGGGCGTTGGTCCCGAGGGGGAGGGCGGGTGTGAGTTTGGGGGTGTATGTGGTGTTGGGGGTGGTGCCGTTGGTTACTGGGGCGTTGGCGGTGGTGGTGTTTGTCGGGTGTTTTTATGGGGTTGTGGAGAATAAGGTTGGGGTTAGGAGGAGGATTAGGAAGGGGTATGGGTTGGATTTGGGAATGGGATTGGGTGGGGGGAAGAAGGAGAAAAAGAGAAAGACAAAGACGAGGTTGATTAAAATGAGAACGAGAAAAGTGATTGGATGGCCTGAATCACCTACTAAACTGCACAGAACGGTTCTCATCGCGACATTGGAATATGAGATTCTCCCGTTCCCTCAAGTTAAAGTGAAGATTGGGGGATTAGGTGTGATGGCGAGCTTGATGGGTAAATCGATGACGGACGTTTCGTTGATATGGGTCGTACCGAAAGTCAGTGGGGTGGTTTATCCGACGAATCTTGGGTATCCGATGGAACCTATCGAGGTTGGGTTGTTTGGAGAGACGTATTTGGTGGAAGTCGAGGTGTATGTTTATCAACATATAACCTACCTCTTACTTTCCTCTCCTGTCTTTCTCGCCCAGTCAAAATCTGATCCATACCCAGAACGAATGGATGATTTATCCTCTGCGATTTTTTATTCGACTTGGAATCAATCCATTGCGGAGGTTATTAGGAGGTTTCCTCAGGTCGATGTGTATCATGTGAATGATTATCATGGTGCACTTGCCCCGTTGTATCTTCTACCCAAGATCATACCCATCTGCCTGTCCCTGCATAATGCTGAATTCCAAGGTCTTTGGCCGTTGAGGACACCAACGGAGATGAGAGAAGTATGCGCGGCGTTTAATCTCTCGGAGGAGGTGTGTGTGAAGTATGTGCAGTTGGGGAATACGTTTAATCTTTTGCATGCCGCTGCGGAGTATATCGGGAAACACCAACGAGGGGTGGGGTGTGCTGGTGTTTCGGAGAAATATGGAAAGAGAAGCTGGGCGAGGTATCCTGCGCTTTGGACTTTGGGAGGTGTCGAGGCGTTGGCTAATCCCGATCCGAGTGATTTGGGGGAAGGGGAAGCCGAGCTTGTGGTTGATGAGGATTCGGAGAGAGCGAGACCAGAGATGAAGAGAAAAACACAGGAATGGGCTGGGATTGAACAGAATCCGGAATCGAATCTGTTTGTGTTTGTTGGGAGGTGGTCGAAACAGAAGGGAGTGGATTTGATTGCGGATGTTATGCCGGGGTTGTTGGAGAAGAATGAGTCGGTGCAGGTTATAACCATTGGTCCTGTTATAGACCTTTATGGTCGTCTGGCTGCGATAAAACTAGCTCATCTCCAACACCTCTATCCTTCACGAGTTTACTCAAAACCCGAATTCACATCCCTCCCACCCTACCTATTCTCCGGTGCCGATTTCGCTTTGATACCAAGCCGCGACGAGCCATTCGGGCTTGTCGCCGTGGAATTCGGCCGAAAAGGCGCGTTGGGTGTGGGGAGTCGATTAGGGGGACTGGGGTTAATGCCTGGGTGGTGGTACCCCGTCGAGTCCACCTCGACAGCGCATTTGATTTCGCAGTTGCGGAAATCAATTCGGATGGCGCTGGGGTCGGGGGAAGGGGAAAGGAAGAGGATGAGGGCTAGGTCGGCGGTGCAGAGGTTTCCGGTTGTCGAGTGGAGGCAGAGGATGGAGGAGTTTCATAGGAGGAGTGTGGGGGTTAGTAGGGAAGAGGCAGGGGAGAATGCGTGGAGGGAGAGTGATGGATGGGGGTTTTATGAGTTGGGAGATGAAGGGGAGGTGGGGGAGGTGGGGGATGATAGGGGGAGTAGGGGAGGGAAAGGAGAGGAGAGGGTACAGAGAACGAATGAACCTTTGGTTTTGTATAATGAATCTCCTCCTCCGTTTAATTCACCGTTGGATACTGATGATGAGGAGGACGACGAAGACGAAGACGAGGACGAGGATGACCACGAGGACAATGAGCACGAGCACGTCGACCCCGACCCCGACCCCGACAACACCTCCTCCACCCGTGTCAACACCCCCCAAACCCAAACCCAAGACGACGAATCCTCACCAAACCCGGGGTTAAACCAGACGCTCTCCTCGTTATCGCAGACTTTCCTGAGTCCTTCGGAGGATTATGTGAATTTTTTGGAGAGGGTGAATAGGTTGGTGGCGAGGGATAGGAGGAGGGTTCCTGATCCGTTTTTGATTGGGGGGAGAGGGAGGAGGGAGGGGGAGGGGGAGGAGGAGGAAGTGGGAGTGGGAGACCGGGGTTGGGTGGGCATTCGAGAACGCCGTCGTCAGAGTCGATTGTTTCGCTTGTAGAAACGAAGAGTGATTCACCGTTGAATAAAGCTATAGCTTCAGTTAGTTTCTCTCTCTCTCTCTTTTTTGGTTTATCAATCCTAAATCATGTCTCCAGTTCACAGACACCTCCGGACACCTAACTTCTCAGTATACCACCCTCCTCCACCACCTCACCCCCGCCAACTCGGAGAGGGAGTTGAGTATTGAAAAGTACTTGATGAAGAGCGAGAGGGAGTTTTTTAGGGAGGTGAGGAAGGAGAGGTTGAGTTGGGCTGGGGAGAGTTTGAAGGAGAGGTCGGAGAGTAGGAGGTCTTCGTCTTCGTCGTCGTTTTTTTGGGCGAGTAATGATTCGTTGAGTGGGAAGGGGGGTGATAGACCGGCTACGCCTACGGCGTTTGGGTATCAAGCTCAGAACCAAAATGAAAGTCAAGCTCAAAATCAAAAGACAATGTTGAATGAAGGGATTTCGATGAACCGTGTTCAGATTGCGTTATCGAGAGAGGTCAAGGGATGGCCTTTATACACCCTACTCATCGCTCTAGGCCAAGTCCTCTCCGCGACTTCCTTCCAAACAACGCTCTTGACAGGCACAAACACCCAATCCACACCTCAACTATACATCCTCACTTCTACCTTCCTCGTTTCCTCTCTTTTCGTGTGGTACCCCCTCTCCAGACTCAAACCCGCGAGGTTCACGCTGGCTTTACCCTGGGTTTTATTCGCCCTGGCGTTTTTTTTCGTGGGGTTGCCTGAGATCGGGTCTGGTGCGGGGGGTTGGTTGAGAGCGAACCATAAACTATTAGCAGGAATAGCCACGGGATGCTACGCATCCGCATCCTCAGCCGGCTTCGCCTTTTTCGCGTTAAATTTCGGAGAAGAAGCTGGGTCATCGACGGAGGATTGGGTGTTTAGGTCTTCGGTTGTGCAGGGGACGCAGCAGGTTTGGGTGGCGGCGCTTTGGTATTGGGGGTATAGGTTGAATGATGAGAGTTTGGGGTATGTGAGTCCGTGGTGGGTGGTTTTGGTGGTTTGGCCGGTGGGGGTGGGGTGTTTGGGGGTTGGGGCGGGGTTGTTTTGGGGGTTGCCTGGTGGGTTTTGCTTTTTTTTTTTTGGTGCTGGGGCTGGGGCTGGTTTTGATTGATTGGTTTTTTTTTTGTAGAGTATTATCGACAAACTCCTCCGAGAGTATCCAACTTTTTAACCACCTTGTTTCGTCGGAAACTGGTTATTTGGTTCTTGATATCGGAAATTTTGAGGGATTATTGGTTAAGTGGGGTGTGTTGGATTTCTTTCTTTCTTTCTTTCTCATTACTCAACACTTACTTACTACTACTTACTTACTTTGTTACAGCCATATGGATTGAACTGGACTTATCTGTGGAACATGAACGTTCCTAAACTTCATATTCTTTTCCTTATTATAGCATTCTTCATCGGTCTATGGGCACTTGTCCTCGCCTTCCTCACCCATCTCAGCAAAACACATACCTGGCTTCTCCCCATCTTCGCAGTCGGTTTAGGTGCACCAAGATGGTGTCAAGTACGGTTTCGATTGATATAATGAACATAACTGATTAACTAACTTTCCTTTCTATTGTGTGTGTGTTTTTTTTTCAAAGATGCTCTGGTCCACATCCTCAATAGGCACCTACCTCCCCTGGGCCGGTCCTTCCGGTCCTTACCTAGGAGTAACCCTCTGGCTCTGGCTAGGCATCCTCGATTCCATCCAAGGCATCGGTCTCGGTATGATCCTCCTCCAAACCCTCTCGAGACTCCACGTCCTCACCACCCTCGCCTTCTCGCAAATTATCGGCGCGGTGGTGGTGATGATTGCGCGGGCGACGAGTCCTGATGGGTTGGGTCCTGGGTTTGGATCGGGCGCGGTGTTTCCGAATTTTGGGTTGTGGGAACCTGGGGGTGGGGGAGGATTGGGGGAGGGGGTTTGGGGGAGGGGAAGGAGTGTTTTGGGTTGCGTTAGGCTGTCAGGTGGTGATTGTGGCTGGGTATTTTTGGTTTTATAGGAAGGAGGAACTTGGTATGTGGTTGTCCTGTTTTTTTTGTGGTTTTTTTTTCGGAAGTTTGACTGTTGACTGTTCTTTGTGGTTTCGTAGCGCGACCTTGATGTGTTGGATATGTTGGACGTGTTAGACGTGTTGGACGCTATCTGTCTCTATACATATTTTTGTTATTTCTTGGACTTTGGACTTTGGACTTTGGATCTTGGATCCTATATCTTGTATCTTGTATCTTGTATCTTGTATCTTGTTTTTCTTGGACTTTTATACTTTTCATTGGACAATATCCTGTTGGTATTTTTGCAGTCAGAGTATTATGTACTTATGTAGAATTCAATGACGGAATAGATCATCTGATCGAATGGCGTGGTCGATGCATTCGACATCAAGGAAGTAAACAACAGGGGACAACAGGGGCTGATATTTCAATTACTTTTCCCGCCGGCAGGGATGAATCCCAGTGAAAATTGAGCCGAGCGAAACCAAGCAATTCTGAGTGAAACAGGGGATGACAGCTTCCCGCCAAAACCTTTCGTTTCACTCAGATCTGCTTCCTTTCGCTCAGAAATATGCACCCTTTCCACTGCCATACCAAGCAGAAACAAGTGAGAAGGTAAAAAATGGTTTCGCTCGATTTTGGGTTACACCCAGGGTTCTGCTATTTCTGCTCAGTTTCGCTCAGTTTCGCTCAGGCTGTAATTTCTTGGTTTGGCTCGATATGGCTCAGGCTTATATTTATCTGTATCTGGGTACTACTAATACTACATACAATATTACTACGTGATACGAATACACGATTAGCCAGATAAAAGCTAGTAGACACTGAACGAACAACATTATCAAGCTGAGCAACACAACAAGACTGGGGACTCACATTCTCATCCAAATGCCTAACAATCAAGCGGTGTTTGACGTAGCCGTAGTCAACGACAGAACCTGAGAACATCCAGCATCTTCTGATAGATTTCGGTTGGTGTTCTTTGCCTTTACATCCCAAGCCTGAAAACAAAGCTAAAGTGAAAGAGGAGTGACTCAGACGTAACACGTACCTTTCGGTCAGCAAGAGATATCTGACCAAAATATTCTTTGAACGCCATTTCGGTGGGTACTTTTCCATGCGCCACGAGGTCGTTATACCAAGCTTTCTTGCAGAGATTCCTGAGGACAAAATGAGAAAACTACGAAAATAAAGCATCATAGCTCACGAACTTCCCAACTGTCAGCTCACCAAAACGGATTTTGGGCTTTGGGTTGGACGTTGACTTCGATGAATGCTCGATAATCGCTGACAAAGGTTCTGGAGCTTTCAGGGTGATCGGAGATAGAAGAACTTGAGCTGGAGGAGGCAGGAGAGAGGCGGCAAGCTTGGGATCGTTGAAGAGCCCATTCCTGTGAAAAGGACAGCGGTAAGTTGAAACGTTGCGGAACATCACAACATTCCAAGACTTACAAGTCGACAGTGTGAGTCTAGAAGAAGGATATCATCAGATGATGTCCGTGAAATCAGAAATGGGCACATACAGCGTTAAACGATGTTGAAATCTGTAATGGAGAAGCTTTTGTGGGAGAAGATGGTGTATGTGGAAACTGAAGAGTGGAAATAGCTGTTACCGGTATGGAATCTGCAACGGTAGCTGAAACGGGTGCGAAATCCAATTCTGTGGATTCAGGAACATCAGTAGTGATAGTAGGTGGAGTTATGACAGGTGAAGACTCGGCGGCAGTAGTAGGTGTAGCAGGCGCAACGGGCATTGAAGGTTTAGCAGTAGTAGGCGTGATGGGAATGGCAGTGGAAGGTGTCAGAAATTCAGCAGAAGAAAAAGATAACTTGAGTCGAGGGAGTTTGGGTGATTTTGGAGCCATGACCAAGGAATTGTCAGTCTCGAGACCGAGCGTGGTCAGCGTATCTGTTTGAGCGCGTTTTGCAGGGATCAATGATGATAGTGCTGAGTCTTTGTCAAGAGAGTCATCCTTCACCTCCGTCTTCACGCTTTGTTCAACTTTGAGATTGATCTTGTCCCTTCGTTTCCCATACCAAGAGGTGTAGTCGGTGAGCCAGATTTGCTTTGTCTTCCATAAGTCATCACATAATGCAAGGAATGGGAAACGGTGACACATATAATGGTGATACAGATTAACAGCGTCAGCATTGGCCTCGGTCCAATTCTTGGGGACCGGCAAACTTCGCTTCACCTGTCGTTCTCGAAGAAGCATCCAGACCGTTTTAGCATATTCACGAACATAATCTGTTGTATGAGAGTTGAGCGGCTGACCAAACTCATCTTCAACGAACCAAAGGCCTGTTTGTTTCGGAAAATGGCCTTTGAGGCTGACACCGCGGTTTCCATTCCCATTCTTTGCGTCAAAAAAATCTTGTGTAGTCCATAGTTTCACCTTGAGAAAATTGATTCGTTGGAACGATGGAATAGGCAGAAGTGCCGTGGTTGGAGTTGAAGTGAGTGCAGGAGCATCTTGAATTGTGTGAAGGAGCTGATTGTAAAGTTCTCTGGGAGGAAGAGTGAGTAGATTTATTTGAAAAGGAATTACACGTACTTGTACGTTTCAAGCTCGAACTTGGTCCTTTTATGCTCATTCTCCAAAGCTGAAAAGCTCATTTTGAGCTGTATATATCTCATATTGACCTCATCTTGATCTAAGGGATTATGGGTCATTTGGAGTTGATGAGAACTGGAAGACGACTGCCAAAATCTTTATCAGCTTACCACAATGGATAAGATAGAACTTACCTGGAAATTATTTTCAAAATTGATAGAACAATTGAACTGAGGTGATTCAGAAACATTTCTGGCAGCAAAAAAAGCTGGTGGAGATGAGGACAAGAACGACATGGACGTAAAGACAAGAAGTTATTTCAGATTCCCACACTCTTAAGTTGGCTCATATTCCATTCACCGCTTTTCGAACACCTAGCATAGATTTAAATAACTAAGAATCAATGGCTTGTTCATCTTCTGGATCATCGTCTTCAAGGTATCCTCCCATCTCTACAACATCCAAACCTGGCTTTTCAACAACAAATACCCGATCTTTCCAGCCATCTCCCAAGATACTCGTAGAATGTGGAACCATTGCGACCACTGATTTCACATTCTTCACAGATACGACCATTGTTGCCCCGTTGCCTCCATGCATACATGTCCATAGCGTACTGGAGGAGTTACGAAGAAGCTCTTCATCGGGCTTTCCATACAGTATGACCATCGCAAGATCCTGTACTTCTCGTTCATCAATTTCGAGTCGGAAGTAGTACTGTACCTCAGCGAACCGAAGCTCCCTTTGATAAACCAGCTTGAGGTCAAAGTCAGAACGATAAATTCAGAATATAACATTGCACTACAGACCTTAACATTCCTTGCATTTCGCACCTTGGTTGGATCTCTCTGCTTCTCCGTCCAAGCAGATCTTGCAATCTGACCATTTGGTAATCGAAGTCGTGCCCAACGAAGAACCCTCTCAACCTCCCATCCACGAGGAATCACCAAGCTATCAAACTCAGCGCAGACATAGCGCTCCAGAGCATCCTTTTCAATGCTAGTCATCTTTCGGGCACAATTATCTCGTTTTCGCAAGAGCGCATAATTATCACCTAAATTGACTGCACCCGAGGCAACCGACTTTCCTTGTCACGATCAGCGTCGAGTTCAGGAATCGCAGCCTTCAAAGCATTGATCTGGGCTCGTTTGATGCATCGCTCAGATAAATTTGCATATGGATTAGAATCTTGATGGATTTCACCTGTGAGATCACCAATACACCGCTCCATTGTCCACTGTGACGATGTAATTCCAGGCCCAATACGCTGTACTTCAAGTGCTGCATGTCGTAAGTTGTGAATGCATTGCCTCATGTAATGTAGTCGAGAAGGATTTCGGCGCACATATAAGATCTCAAACTCGACCGTAAATTGGATAAGAAGAACATGCATCGTTTGAAGTTGTTTTTGAGTGATTTTATGCTGATATAGGAGACGGATACCAGCACATAGCTTGCAGAAATTCATCCAATATCGCGTTGGGAGAAGACCATAGAGCAAGCCTGGACCGAGACCAAAAAGGTAGAGGAGAAACTCCCAGGCCTTGTAGCCACTGTTGATCTTTTCTGCTGGATTGCGAGGAGGTCGATCAAATGATCCGGGAAGATGGGGAGTTGCATCAGCAACATCCTTTCCGTGACTTTTCCATATATCAGGATCCCGTAAAATAGCCCAGTCCCACTCCGAAACCTTGTCAAGCTTGTCGCATATTTCAGAGGAGCCGCGGAACAAGGGAATGAGAAGATCGGCGAGATTAAGAATGAGGTGCATGATATCACCTGGGAACATCAAAGGTATACCAAGAATTGTGTCTGGGTGCATACCAAGAAAAATACTGGGCTTCGAAATACCGGTAGCCTTGCGATTTGCCTTATACGCATTCTGTGTCTGTGAAGAGAGGAGGATGCACAGGTTCTCTCGAAACTTTCCTGGATCACCAGGAAGCACAAGTGCCGGATCAAGGTCTCCAAAGTCGCATCCCGCGACAGCATAATTATCAGGCTTGAAAAGCGCAGGAAAGTAGCAACCATCCCCTGGCTTATGTCGTCCCAATTGACCACACCACACACGACAGCCATGCTTTCCGGTATGACCGACTCCTCCAGTATAATGTACCATGCCAGGACCATCAGCCGTAGCAAGTACAATAAAGAGGCGTGAATATCGGAGGACGTTGGTGTGAGCATTCCATATTGGAAGACCACCGGACTTGTTGATTGCGGCAATATGATGGAGACCAGGAAAAAGGAACGATTCAGTGATTTTCGGACCATTAGGACCTGGGAATACAGCACCGGGGACGATATACTTTTTCTTGTAGCGGCGGTCAGGCGAAAATCCAAGAAGAATCCAGACGTAAATCCAACAATCAGAGGCTTTGTTCCGATATAGCTGCGCTCCATCCATGGAGGTCATGAGATAAACATCATCTTTCTCTACCTTTCCACTCGCCATCGCCTTGAGAACATCGGAACCACAACAGATATCATCGAATTCTGCGACAGGTTCCGCCTGTCTGAGTAGTGTCTCTAAGCGCTCACCAAAGTAACCCATCCGGTCTGCAGTTTTGGCATCGCGATAGAGCATTTGAAGGTACGGCCCAATAGGAAGGGTGTAGAATTGGCGCCGAGGTTTTTGTGTGGAAGGAGATACACGCGGGGTACCACATATAAGGCAGCTGTCGAGGTGGGAGTAAGGACCAGTATATGCCATACATGTATCGATGCACATATCACTGCGAATTGGATGGATACCGGTGAGTTTAGATACATGACGTTTGATGCCATCGTATGACTTTGGTTGAATACCAGGAGAGCGGCGCCGGATTGCAGCAACAGTGCTGGTGTAGGCTTGCTCTGCAGCAGCTCCACGAGCAAGCTCAACGAAGAGCTCCATCGAGAGAAAAGCGTCTTGCTCCTCCTCAGATTCTCCAATAGCTAGCGGCTGTGTTTCGGGACGCAGCATTGCAGTCACCGCCTCTGAATCCATCCCTCCTTCATCACCAAGTGAAGCGGCTCGTAACGCGTTGATATAGAGCTGTGCTGTTCGAATTTTGTCGTGAAAGGCATGAAGAGGCATCGGCGGAATATCTGAGATGTGACGGAGCCCATTGGGAATGCTTTCGTTATTGGGCGGAAGTTGTACGTTAATAGCATGCTCTAAATGTTGTCCCTGCATAGTAAAACTCGAATTCAATACCTGGTGAAAGAGTGTAAGGAGGTGGCACATACAATATCATCGAAATTCTGCAAACGACGCTGCTCCTCCTCCAAGTCTTCTGGCGGATGATACTGTACTTCATCATTTTGCTGCTCATGCCATCCAGAAGGCCGATTTCCACCAACAGCCGGGCGTTTCCCTGTAGAGACTAGTTCAATGTTAGAGCGATGATGTGCAGCATGAGCAAAATATGTTCGTTTGGCCACTTTCTTAGCCGTTCCTTTACAGAATCTCTCGCAGGCGCAAAAGTATTCTCTGTGTTCTTTAGGCATCGAAGAATGCAGACGTGAATGTGTCAGCAACGAGAAAAAGAGTCCAGGTCACGAAACAGTGTAGTCAACGAGTTTCATTAAGCAGAGAAATATTAAATAAGTTACATGGATTTGAGCTGGCCTTATTTTCGCTGTGCATGGCTTGGTATGGCTTGTAATACAAAGTTCGAATGATGAAAGAGATGACATGGTGAAAAAAAAATGAACGAATTATGGACGTCAAGAAGAGGCTCAGAATCGCTCGGTGTGGGAATGTTCATTTCTATTTTCGCTCAGGACTGCTCCGTTCGGCTCAGCGGTATTTTCACTGGGGATGAATATTAATACCCGAGCCTCCTTGCCGGGATGTTGTGTGAATCGAAAATGCCGATGTTGACTGTGCACAAAACACAATTCGGAGTTGATAACGATAAACCTGAAAAGTTTTTTCTCTTTCAAATCATGTAATTGTATAGAATTCGTGAAGAGGTAGATATTTCATTCCAAGGTTCACGGAGAAATTCCGTTCAAATATCGAGAAAGTGAGTTTCATCATCTATTGAAGTTATTCAATTGAACCTCTCGATTGTTCCTGAGTGACCTAAACTTTCTCTCTCTCTCTATACTTTCATCTTTCTCGTCACTCTCACTCTCACCCTTTTGCCCACACGAGTCTTTTCTCCCTTTCGAGTCAGCTTTTCGGCAGATGGAATTAGAGTGCTGAGCATCAAAATTACAACAAAAAATATCAGTTGGAATTTCTGGTAAGATCGAGTTGGGGAAGATTCATCCGTCCTTCCAGTTCTCCCGAACAAACTCTGAAAATGGACGATTTGACGCTGCCTTTACCGGCTACGGAGCCTTCATTACCACATTGGCGTCGCAGGGTTGGCCTCCTCTCTTTCCTTTCCACCCTCCTCTCCACCATCCGAACCAACCTCTCGGCAGGAACACCACCTTCCAGCTCAACATCTTGCGACGACCACCATGACTCACATCCTCAGCCTGATCCGGACTCACCAGATCCTGAAACAGTCGTTACTGAAGAAGAAGAAGACGGGTATATCTCTAAAGTAGTCGTCGAGCAGAGCTGGGGCAGTGGAACTCGCAGTAAACACCCGACAAGTGATACCTCCGGCCCAGCTTCACATGATAATAAGGAATCTAAATCTGGCGAGATACCCCCAGTCCAGATCATGATACATTCGGACGAGCGAGAAGTGGACGTTGACGGAAAACATAGTGTTTATTTGGTCTGCCTACTTCGGATTTGGTTGAAAATCACACACTTTTTTTATCCTCGGCCATTTGATGTTGGGAGCGAGAAGAGGTATGATGAAGATGATTGGTATTCGAAGAAGACTTTGGCGCAGCTGGCGTCGATTTGGCTCATCATTAATCTTGCGCTGGGGTGTGTTTCTGTGCCGAGGCCTTGGACAATTATGGATTATATCTTCTACTCTGGGGTACGCAATTGCTCACAACCCTGTACTTCATGTCCGGTTCTTAACTCTTCTTTGTAGATTGCACCCGCTTTTACTCTTCCCATATTCGTCATGATCATGTACAACTGGCCGCGCGACCGGCGAGTCATCTACCAGTTCTTTGTCGCTTTCGCTTTGTGGATGTGGTATGTTGAATTCATCCTTACTCTCTATCCTCTCCAACTCTTGTTCGGGATTATAGGCCCTTCAATCTCGTTCTCAACATGCGCCTTTGTGGCTTCTACGATACAAGCATCGCTATCATCCCCTGCAACGGAAAGGATTTTACGAACATATACTTTTTTGCTACCGCCATGCAGGCTATAGGCTTGTTCGGACTACGGCTGGACAGGCTGCCCGCAGCGTTTGCAACAGCGGCATGGTTTGTCGTGTATGTGTCATTCTCGTTCTATTCGCTTCAGGATTCAATCACTCATGAGGCCTGCTTGAATCCATTCATGTACTTGTCTTCGTCTTTGACTGTGTGACCACCATCAACTCGCGTTTTCCTCGTTCCCGCCGTTGTAGATCCTGCGTGCTCATCATACCTGACCATACTGTGTGGTGGAGATGTACGTCGGATTTCTTCCCTCTCGCTGTCACACGCTTTCTGATTTTCCATAATCAAAATCCAATGTGAATTTTCTATTTTTTCATCTAGCCGTAACGAATTTTGCTGTCTTCCACATCTGTAAGTAACTTTTTGCTGTCTTCCTTTACAGGGTTCAATTTTCATTGAAATATTTCACATAGTTTTGATATGGGTACATGAACGCCGGGAAAGTGTACGTTCAACTACCCCCTCTTCCATCTTGATATTGACAGTTTGAATGATTGACATAATACAGTCTGAACGGCGGCTATACGCTATGAAGGTCCAAGTCAAGATTCAATACAAGGCCTTACAACGTGCGCAAGAGGCTGAGCGAAGGATTTCCGAGTCCAAACACCGGTTGACGTCGTGAGTATCTTCAATACTTACTCCTTCCTAGGCTCCGCGTTCACTGTCAATGTATGAATCAATCCATCCAATTGATGAATTCTATTTCCAGATACGTATTCCACGAAGTCCGAGTGCCGCTCAACTCTGCTCTCCTAGCTGCACAGAGTATGGAAGCTTCTGGAACAGTCCCCAAGGCCCTCGAAGTGGAGTTTGACGCGTTGATGGGTAGTCTGACTATGATGTCGCAAGGTGAGTAAACCTTGCGATACTAAATTAGACTCGCTCCGTCTTTTTTTTTCTCTCATTCCTTTTATTCATTCCTTATACTCGAGGGGTCTAAATATTCGGAGTATCATTTATTCAATGACACATATCGATGAATTGATTCCCTAAATCTGACCAACTTTCAACCCTCTCAGTGTTGAACGACGTTCTGGATTTCAATCGTCTGGATAGCGGTCAATTCGAGCTGGTTTCGAAGGTGCGTTTTCGTCTATGTAAATTTCATTTTGGTTCAGACTAGCTGATTTGACGGTGCAACAGCCTTATGCCTTCCATCAAAGTGAGTAATCGGTTGCTGCTTTTTTCTTTTTTCGATCCTATACACCTGTTTTGAACCACTTGCTACCTCTACGGGTCGGAAGATTAATACCTGTTCACCACACCGTAATACAAATCTGACAAAATCGTATCTCATGCAGCAATCCGCTCGTTATTTATCCCCCTTCAAATGGCTACTGCTCAAAAGGGCTTAACGCTACATACCCAACTTGATCCTGATATCGATAAGGTAGATTTCGGTGGCCTCTATGTGATCATTCTGAAGCGAAATCTTTTTTTGGGGGCAGGTTGCCCGCCGAGCAGCATATCGTGCCATGGGCGAGCGTGAAGACGTCATAGAGCGGCATTTGAAAGAGCACCCAGACGTTGACGGGGTAGTTATCGGTGACGAAGCTCGCTTCAGGCAAATAATCACAAACTTCGCTAGGTATGTATCCTCTCCCTTCGTTTCACCTCTAACTAGAATTAAAACTTGTAGTAATGCGTGCAAATTTACGCCAGAAGGAGGTCTGGTAACCGTCAAGACTAAATTAGTCACACCATGCATTGATAGTCCAGCTACAACACAAACCGAGAAGAATGATCCTGCATCTCGCGATAAATTATCGGCTTCAAGATTGGCTCAACACGATTACGATCATGCAAATGATGATAATGAGACTATTGTTGTGAGAGTGGAAGTGTCCGATACAGGGTGTGGGATTGAGAAGTCAGAGCTTACAGGATCGAAGCTTTTCTGTGAGTCCTTTAGTCTTCTTTTTGCCTTTTATGCTGCATGTCTCTTTTCCAGCTGCATTTAATCAAACGGAACGTGGAAAGCAACAAGGTGGAAAGGGAACCGGCCTTGGTCTCGCCCTCGTTCGCAACATCGTAAAACTCAGCGGAGGTCGCCTTGGCGTGAAATCACAATCCAATCAAGGATCAACGTTTTGGGTTGAAATCCCTCTTGGTGTGGGTCGGAAAGCGCTGATCCCTTCAACGGGGATAAATGTCATTTCCAGAGCAGACACTCAGAGGTCGGACGGCTCGATGGGCTCGGATGTTGCCAAGGTCCGGGCAGCCGCGGTGCAGAGGGAGTCAAACGATGGCGAAGATGAGGGCAAAGATCATTTGTCAAGGGATCCATGTCTAGTTCAGTTAACGACAAACAATACTCTGGTTAAAGTGGTCGATGCGGCTGCGTTAAAGGCGTCAGAAATGTCTTCAGTGATGAGGAGCTCACAACTAATGCGTAGCACGATCATGGAGCAAAGTATGTTCCTACCAGTCTCATGGATTGTATGATACCAATCGTTCATCTGCGTAAATTCACAGACGGCCGAGTTGATCTTGTCGTTGACTCTCAAACGCCGAGTGTTTCATTAGCTTCCATTCGTGCCTCACCTTCAATCATGAGCGGGGCACCAACACCCAACACTACGGATCTCTCTTTCTCATTCCACTCCTTACATTCCAAGGGCACACCGCAAAGCGAAAAATCGCAGAATTTATCGATACGAAGTGGTTCTGCCATGGGTATTGCGACTGGGCCTTCAATGGGAGATGAAATTGGTGCAACAGGTACTGGCGAGGATCAAGAAGAAGGAAATCAACGAAAGCTACCTCCATCTTCAATAAACTCGGGAGCAACAACCGCACGACCTCCTGCATCGCTTAATTCTGAAAGAAATACAGATCATCCTCCGTCTATACCAGATGAGGAGCTCTATAACTCCAAGACTACCGCTCCAGCTCACCACACAGCTCAGCGACCAACATACATTCCCATGCCCGCTGCACTTCAATTCGAACTGCAACCCGAAACTTTACTTTCCACCTCTATGCCTCCTGCTACTTCGAGCCATCCTGATCCTGTTGCATCCCCATTAACCCTCTTTGATAATTCCTTTTCCCGGTCGAACGGCTATAACGCCAACGTCTATGACTTTGGTGTCACTAATGTCAGCTTCACCAAGAATGCTCATCCTCATCATACCAAGAGTGATTCCGAATTGGATTTCAGTCCTGGTCTATCGGTCCTTGTTGTCGATGACGATGGGATTACTAGGATGATGATGGAGCGGTTGTTGAGGAGACAGGGATGCGAAGTGACGACCGCAGAGAATGGGAGAGTGGCTTTGGAGCTGATATTAGGTGACCAGTGGGATCTAAATATGTTGGAGGTTGAAGACGTCGTAGATTCAGTAACAGGGTCAAAAGCAGGTGATAGGGAAAGCGAGTCAAGAGCAAGCTCAAAGTCGCATTCGCGGCCAATAAGCCTTTCGGAAAACAATATTCTGGATCAGGCTGCAAGCGGATCAGTCTCACGGTCGATGCCGAATGAGAATCCTGGTGTCAATGTTGGCACCATTTCGCAAGGATCTGATCAGTCGCAGCCGCACGAGTTGTCTAGATTTGCTGTTGTGTTTCTGGATAACTCAATGCCGGTGCTGAGTGGGTTGAAGACGATAGAAATCTTGAGAAGATTGAGGAGGAGGGATTTTGTTGTTGGTTTGACTGGTGGGTAACTTTCATCATTGCTGAGACTTGAAACAGCTCTTCATACTTTCTACGTAGGCAATGCGCTTCTGACAGACCAAGACGAATATTTACAAGCGGGTGTGGATATGTGAGCTCCCTTACAATAACTTCTAGGCCTTCTATATTCAATCCTGACATGCGACTATATCATCAGTGTTTTAACAAAACCCGTTATGCAAAACAAGCTAGTTCACGTCTTGAAAGAAGCAGATGCCCGACGTCAACATCAGCTCTCTCTACTTCAAAATGCATGATGAATGTCATGCACCTTTACGTTTAATGCTTCCTTTCAACTCGCCATGTCTAAGGTTTATGTAGCTTAGAATATGGATCACTATAATTGTCGCGTTCACTTCTCCATACGGGTGTAAAAACTGCTCACCGACATGTTCTTCATATCTCTCACATCTTCATTTATTCCATCTTTACATATAAATATTCTCTCAAGCTGTTCATATCATCTGGCTTTCGTATCATCACTCTTGCATGTACCAGCTAATTTGTACCATCTTCCATCTTTAGTTCCCGGTAGAGTAGTTGTGAAATCAGCCTAGTGACTAGTGACTAGTCGCAAGGAGTGACTGTTCTTTCTGTTTCTTCCTTGGTGACAGCGAGATCTTTATCCAGCAGCAAGCCTCGTTCTCTTTGTAAGTACTCACGTCGAACCTTTTGCCGCCATTGACTTTCTTCTGATGGTGTATCCATCTTGATTCTAGGGATCGGCGGTTGTGTAATAAACCTCCCTCGTTGTGTCTCGATATTGATTAGGGCGTCGAATTTTATTGGATATCCTTCCTAGCCTCTAGGCTCATTGTGCTTATGAGACAACGGATAGCCCGAGCCGCTGACTGGTAAACTCTGAGGTCATGCCGAGCACGGTGTGTTCTACCATTCTCAGGCTGCTCCTGCTCACGCTCGTTTGAATATCCGTCAGAAACTTCTATGATACATCCACAAGCGAAAATCGTTATCAGCACTCAGTCAGGTAATAAATTCGGGCCATTTGACAGAACGTTTCTGACAATTTTCTGCAGTTGAATTTCCATCATTAAAGCATATGTGCTATCTTTCTGATTCAGCGTTCATGGTCTTCCTTTCATTTTTTTCTAGCTATCACATGCGATACAAACAGCTGTTTTCCGTATAAGAAGCTGCCAACGATACGCAAGTTGTATCTCCAACTTTTCTCTCTACTCTACATGGCCGTAAACTCATCTGTTATCCAGCTTGCGATCTTCATCCCTCTAGTTGTTGTCGCATTGTGGCGGTTCTTGCACGGAAAAACGGGCGCTTCATTGGGACTCAATAATATCCCTGGTCCTCCTTATCCTTCGTGGTTTAAAGGTAAATGAAACATGCCCTGTCAATTGCGCCAATCCCTCGATTTGCGCTTCACAGGAAATTTCCAGCAAGTGTTCAACCCTAATGCTTGGGAGTTCCATGAATACCTTGCCAAGAAATGTAAGCTGAGCACTTTACGCATGACTTAGACGAGCCTCGAATTTTCTTCATCCAGATGGCAGCAGTGTGCGCCTTCACGGCCCTTATGGGGTGGGAATTACGTTTCAATTTCTCTGCTCGTTCCTTGACTAAAATGTTGAATATTGTCAGACAAATACGCTGTATACCTTCGATTCGAAAGCCATGCATACGGTCCTAGTCAGGGCATGTTATGCCACCACCTCACGTTCTACTAAATCCTGATCTATGACTTCCTTGTCCGTGCTTGAAGGACCAGGATGTGTTTGAAGAAGATGACGGATTCATCAAGTCAGTGACCTTGGAATTCTAAGTACTGTTTCTTGGACTCACCAACTTACAGAGGGAACCTTCTGATTTTTGGAGACGGGCTACTTGGCACCTTAGGCATGTCTTATCGTCAAGATTCAGCACTATCGCTTAATTTGACGCTTCAAAGGACACCGTCATCGAAAACAGCGAAAAATGCTACAGCCTGTCTTCTCCGCGGCTCATATGAAGGAAATGGGTATGGTCATTCCTCACTGGAAAACCATTATTCTAACATGCTTTCCCCCAGTCCCCTCCTTTTTCGAGGTTTCTCACAAGGTAGCACATCAAGTTTACTGCGCAGTGGATTTTCATTCATTCTGCTGAAAATTTAGCTGGAAAATGCGCTCAAAAATCAACTACTAAATGGACTGCCGATTACTAAAGAGGAAGGTGTACATTTTTGGTGCAGATTAAATCAATCCTAAACATGCAGTTGAGCAGGTCGATATCTTGTCCTGGATGGGCCGTACTGCCTTGGAGTTGATGGGACAGGCCGGCTTAGGCTATTCCTTCGATCCTCTAACCGACGAAGATTCTGCACATCCTTACAGCAAAGTGATCAAAGAGCTACTGTGAGT
This sequence comes from Lentinula guzmanii, assembly GCA_027919855.1. Classification (NCBI taxonomy): domain Eukaryota; kingdom Fungi; phylum Basidiomycota; class Agaricomycetes; order Agaricales; family Omphalotaceae; genus Lentinula; species Lentinula guzmanii. The sequence continues at coordinate 73,477 of JANVFO010000113.1, forward strand.
GCGTTTTGGTTCATTCCACATAACACAATCTGATGCGAAACGGTTCCAGTCCAACTTTGACACGCCTACAATTCTGGCAATTCAATGTACTTCCCTACGTTTCCTGGATTGGAACTCCAGCTTTTCGTCGTTCTATAGTCAATCGTCTGCCTTGGAAGGACCTTCATCACTTGCGAGACATGGTCGATTATATGTACAGAATTGCACAAGTGATCTACGAGAGCAAGAAGCGAGCATTAGAAAAGGGCGACCAGGCGATTGCCCTGCAGATTGGAAGAGGAAAGGATTTGATTAGCATTCTGAGTGAGTTCTTTTCGATTGACTATCATATCTCATATCGATATTGAAACCTCTACAGTGAAGGAAAACATGAAAGCCTCCGAAGAAGATCGCTTGGAGGACACAGAAGTTATTTCCCAGGTGATTTCAGATTTTGATTTTTTACACCTTCTTCAATTTACCGTGCGTTGTACTATCAGATGAAGTAAGAAGCACATTTCTATGTTCAGAAAGTCCGGGCTCAAAATCTGTAGTACCCTGATTTTTGCCGCCATGGACACAACCTCAGTGAGTCTCATAATGAATGACTCCTCCCAGTATACCTTCTTCGAGTTAAAATTTTCTCAGAGTGCTATGGCCCGTTTACTTCACCTCCTCGCGCAGCATCCAGATGCACAGAAGAAGCTCCGCCAAGAGCTGATTGAGGCAAAGCGCCAGAATGATGGACATGATTTCTCTTATGAGGAGCTAATCGCCTTGCCGTACCTCGATGCTGTCTGCCGGGAAACCCTTCGTCTGTCGGTCTGTTCTTTTTTGGTCTGTTCTCGCTTTTCTGAACCATGTCCACATCATCAGGTATTCCCCCGCGTCAGTTGTCACTCGAAGGTAAGGGTTTTTGTGGTGGTGTTTAGGCATCTAGGTACAAATATTCAGTTCTACTAATTGCAGAACGCGTCAAGATACTGTTATACCTCTTCATCAACCAATCACAGGATTAGATGGTACAGAAATGCATGAAGTGGCTATTCCGAAGAACACCTCTGTCATCGTTTCTATATCCAATGCAAATAGGAATTCTGATTTATGGGGTGAAGGTAAGAGCTAGATCCTTCCAATGGAATGTGGCGAAGACTGAGGCGCGTTCAGATGCTGACGAATGGAAACCTGAAAGATGGCTTTCTCCGCTACCAAAGGCACTCGTTGATGCTCGGATACCCGGAGTGTATTCCCATTTGTGAGTCATTGTATGGTTTAAAGAGATGAACCCATTCATGTTCTCTGCTAGGATGACCTTTATTGGGGAGGGCGCTCCTGCATGTGAGTATCATCCCCAGGGTGCTCGGTACATGAATTTGACGTCTTCATTTCTCTTCAGTGGGTTTAAGTTTTCACAATTAGAGATGAGTAAGTTCATCACAAACTTATACCTTCCAGGAGCTTACTGATTCGCTTACAGAGGTTGTCATCTCCACTTTAGTGGAGAACTTCCAATTCTATCCTTCGGTCAAAGATTTAGAAATCTTTTGGCAAATGAACGGTGTCACTGCGCCCGTTGTTGGAAAAGATATTCATCCTCAGTTACCTATAGGCATCAGTTTGGTGGATCGAAATAGTGTAACTAGTTTTGAGTAAAGTATACAATTTATCACAAGTTCGAATCATCACCCCCGTGTACAACTTTGAGACCTTGATAAGGTCGAGGTAGTATGAGCAGAAGTGTGAGCCTGTGAGAGTTGGCTAACAATCCGCTAACGCCATCATCATCGACTAGTACAGTAGATGTTCAAGATAATCTGAACTCGAATTACTTATATAGAGGGGAACACGTGAAGTGCTATACATATGATATTCTCTACTCACTCCGGAAATTTGACCCATACGGAGACCTAGCATTACGGAAACCGATTTCATTCTCATAAACAACCTGGCCCAGGTAATCCACGACCAATCTGAAATCTCCTTCACACCGACTGAACATTAGCCAGCTGTCATGAATGATTAGCTATCGGAGTCCGCTAGCAGCTACACCCGGCCAGAGATGACGTTTTTACGCGGGCGAGAAAGAGCCATACTTATTCATTCAGAGAGGAATGAGTCAAATCAAAATCAAAATCAACGATACTTGCCGTTCCATCCGATAATGCCATCAATGTTTTCACTGACAACACCTGTTGGTCTTGAAATTGAATCTTTGAAACTTAATTCTCCAACTCTTGCGCCTCGTTCCCCTGATCAATTTTGAAGGTCGAGTTGATCGCTTTGAGAAAATTTCATGAGTATTTCGATTCAAAACCTAGTACTTGCTTATCATGAGGTTTTAAATGTCTGGGACTTCGGAGTTAATTGGTTATTGAACCACGCTGCAGGAGATTTTTTTCTTTATATTAGCTAGGCCGTGGTATACGCTCCTACATAGACTCGGAAACATACAGTATTTTGCTGTCATTCGGTAGCAGAAATACTCCGATCAATTGAACTCGTACCCTTTTTTCTACTAACCATGTACGCCAAAATATACACGACAGTTGTGCTATCTTTTTTTCTGCCACAGGTCCCAACCACCCAATGTTATCCTGACAGGAATTTCATACATGGTTATTAGGTAGGGCTTCGAATCTTTTCATGTCTTCTCTCCAGTACTTTTATGGGAACTATTTACATACTAAGTAGTAAGTATTCTTCAGTTTGAGCCTACAACTTCCTCGATCACTCTTACTACATAGTCTCCTGAGAACACATTTAACAACAGTGGGCAAAAAGAGGATCTGAGCTTATGAAGTACATCCGTAGAAACCAAGAGCCCATAATTTAGAAAAATTGGTGCACTATTCATTGGAAGATGAGCAAGACAACGACCAAGCACAGTCGAACGAGTCGATTCTGACTCACTTCCAAAACCTTGTTTTTGTGGCGAGCATTAAAATCTTTGAACAGTCTCAGAAAATCCGGCTTGGGATCTTCAAGCATAGGGAATCTAGCTGCGCACTCAGGCTCATATTTATATAAATCGAAGTTTTCGTAAAGTATTCAGCGAGTTTTTCTAACAATTTCAAAGGGCGGATCCAAATCTACACTTTGCGGGTTCTTGAGATGTATATTTAGTAATCAATAAGATATACTTACCTATCCCCAAAGAACAGATACGATTTGCTACACTTTTAATGTGTGGGACTGTGCTATCTCCATTGCCCTGCTAAACTTATCTACCAAGCCGGCTTCCAGACGATGGCTTCAAAACGACAGCAAGAGGCCAATTGGATACGACTATGTCAGATGGCTTTCTCATTCTTTGTGTATGCACAGGCAGGCATGAGTGATGGGTCTCTGGGTGGTCCGTCCAATCTACAACCTTGGATGATCTCTCCATTAGTAACCACCGTCTCACAGCTCAGCTTGATTCTTTACAATCCCATTATGGTCTAACATTTTCTGTGGTGTCGTTAATATTTCTCGCCAATGCTGCAGGTAGTAGTACTTGGAAGCAGTTGACGTTAGACAGACTGATGAAGATTCCACAGGTTGGTTGATAGCAAGCTTTCTCAACATCTACCTTCAAAGTCATCTTCATTTCTGGAAGACGCTTGTTGTAAGTCACAAGTGCTTGTGGGCAGCTGGTATCTGACAGTGATATATGTGCATAGATCGCGGCAATGACCAACATTGTCGGTTCCACCGTTATAATAACGTTGCCTCCATTCCCTGTCTTCGTCGTTGCTTTATTCATCAACGGGATAGGAGCTTGCATCTATGATGCCAGTTTTGCTACTTATACTGCGTATTTTGATGAAGGTCCTGCAATGTCTCTGCTTTTTGCAGCTTTTGGGGTGCATTTCTATTTCTTTCCTCTTATCCCTTCACTCAATCTGTGGGCCTGGGTTAGGTTGGTGCACTCATTGCACCATTGATTGTGGCTGCCATGCTTGTTCATCATGTCTCTTGGAACATGTATTATTACGTGTCTTTAGGGTTATCTCTACTTAACATGCCTCTCTTATGGATTCTATTTCGGAAATATCGCTTCCCAGAGGGGGAGAATGCCTCAACAGGTGCTCAGAAGAGGTTCATCCCCGTCCTTCAAAACCGCAATGTATTGACTGGTGGAATGTTGACGACTCTTGTGTGTGAGAGGTCCATATTTTGTGCTATTTTCCTGATCCTTGTCCTAGTCCATGGCGTCTGGGGAAGTTGTCTCCAGCTGGATTGTGACCTTCATGACAGACATCCGGGGTGGAAATGACGACGCAATGCGATATGTCCTCAGTGGTTACTGGGTAGGACTGGTGCTAGGACGCCTACTCCTTGTTCATGCAACCTCTTACATCGGTCCAAAACTCGCGCTGACAATTTACGGTATCATCACTATTGGCCTTCTTGCCGTGATACAATCCGTTGATAATGTGGCTGTCAATGCTGTTGCTACAGCGTTAGTTGGTTTCTTCCAAGCGTAGGTTCTCCTTCCGCTTCCTAGTGGATTACTTTGAACTTGCGCTCTCGCTAATCCAGGCCATCGACACCAATGATCATCTCGCTCTCATCGAAATGGGTGCCTGCTTCGTTAGTTAGTCCAGCTATATCCATCTTAACTGCTTTTGGCCTCGTGGGTTCTGCGCTCGGTCCTTTGTGCGTCGGGTTTGTTAATTCAGCGGGCGGTTTGAGGTATCTACCTAGTATCACGATGGGAATTATGGGATTAAGTTTGGGAATATGGCATCTGGCACCGAGTGCTCCCTGGAAGACCGGAACCGTTGACTCAAATCAGAATATCGGAGCCAAATCGGAGCTTTCGTCAAGTACTTAATTCTTCAGCTTAAAATTCATGCATACTCAAGTGGAATAGAGTTTAACTTAGTACGTGGTGTGAGTAAGGCGGACATAGAAGTCCGGGTCTTGCTCGACTGATTGACAAAATTTTTGATGATAGAAAAAAACAAATGCCCAATTGGATTGACGGAGATTTAGATATAGAAGATTCACTGGTGATAGAATTCTTAAAGACTGGAGGGTCTCGATTTCTTTCGAAAATTCACCTTTGTATGAACATGCATGGGGGCCATCGTCTGAGTAGTCAATACCTCGGTTTTCGAACGTTGACACCATCACGTCTGCCCTCAAAAATCTCCCAAAACTCCCGACGTCCTGCGTGGTACCGTACTTATAGCACAACACACTCCCTGTTCTGCGAAACTAGCAGAGTAAATTTTCGCGAGCCTTACTGGTACAAGATCCCGGTTTGGAAAGACGTCACAGAGAAAGAGTTTTTGGATTACAGTTGGCAGGTAAGTTTTTCATTTTACATTCAAAGAAATTTGCAGCCAATGTATAAATCTAGGTGGCAAACACTGTACAAGGGAAATATAAATTAGCGAAATATCTTTATGCTGTGCTTCCCGAACATATTCCGTATGATGAAGACGCACCCGAGACCTCGCGTCATATTCAGACGCGAGATATGTTTGTACAAGACGTCTTAGGCGGGATATCCCTCGCCCCGATGTCGATTCGCATCACCCCACATGTCATGAGCGTGATTGACTGGACAAAACCGCTCTCGGACCCCATACGACGCCAGTTCATCCCCTTGAGATCGTCTTTCATTGAGGACCATCCAATGCTACAGCTGGATTCGCTCAATGAAACAGGGAGCTCTCCAACACCGGGGCTAGTCCATCGCTATCACGACAAAGCACTTTTCCTTGGTAAATCCGTGATTACTTCCATGGTGTCCGATATTAATCACTCAATTGAAATTATCCTCAGCTGTGTCCGTCTGCCCTGTTTACTGCCGATTTTGCACGCGGTCCTACTCTGTGGGCGGACCAACAGAAGAGGTATCGAAGAAAAATATCTTTCCACCGACCCGTCGCCGCTGGGAACCTATGTTCAAATACATTGAGGAAACGCCGCAGCTGTCAGACATCGTTGTCTCTGGGGGAGATGGATACTACATTCCCCCAGAACATCTAACTAGTATCACAGAACGGCTGCTCGCCATTCCGCACATCCGTCGCATTCGTATTGCTAGCAAAGGGTTAGCAGTGTGCCCTTCACGCATACTCACCCCGGGTGACGAATGGACCCAAGCAATCATCAAGGCTTCAGCAGCCGCAAGACAGATGGGTAAATCAGTTGCATTGCATACTCATTTCAATCATCCAGCGGAGATGACATGGATTACTCGGCTCGCTACACAGAAACTGTATGAAGAAGGTGTGACGGTGAGAAACCAAACCGTTATGCTGCGCGGTGTGAACGACAACGTAACGACGATGAAGACTTTGATTAGAATGTTAGCTGACAATAATATCATACCGGTGAGCGTTGTAGATTATGTGTTTCATCCTTTCGCCATTGATTCGGAAGACAGTACTATGTCTACCAGGGGGACATGGTTTCTGGGGTTGAGGAGCTGCGGACACCGCTTTCCACAATTCTTGAGATTGAGCGGCATATTCGTGGATCGATTGCCGGGTTTGCTACACCGAATTTTGTCATTGATCTTCCCGGGGGTGGTGGCAAACGGCTGGCGGTATCATACGATACCTACGATCGCTCAACCGGGGTATCGACTTACGTTGTACCTGATATGAACGGAGGCAAGGATAAAGTTTATGAGCATCACGACCCATTGTAGCATTCTAAGAGCTTACAATGAATTGTGTGCTCTTGTAATAACAATACGTTTAGACAGTCATACTGCAGAGCGGATCATATATGCGTAAAAATCGCGAAGGTAAGCATGTGGAATACGAAGTCAATTGCGAGTCATCCAAGGGTGTAGCAAAGAAAGAACCTACATCGGCAGGCAGGGACTCTCAGTATTGACAATCCATGGTAACCTGCCACAGGCCAGTTAGTCTTGAGGACTGAGTTTTTGGAAAAAGAATTAGTCATGAAACGACCTATGTAAGAATAGTCAAGAGGTTTGTGGGCGAGAGGCTTTTTCATCTCTTTCGTCTTTTACAAGAGCTCAATGGCAGCTACCTGGCGACGATGCCTACGCTTGAGACGTATCGAACAAATTCAACCTTTGGGAAATTATATAAGCGCTCAAAGCGGACTTAACGGACCTAGCCGAGTCCGTGTTACGTTGAATGGCCGCGTTCCTCTGTTCCGAGCTCTTTCTCAACCACCACCACTTCCACTATCATTGGCTTTGACTGCTGCCCATACTCGTACCGGAGGCTATATCTTTCTATAACGGCTTTCCTCATCCATAGTAATGTTTGGCGACGACGCACAATGCCAGCATGAGGCATCGACAACGAGTATGCCCATAGATAAAGTCGATAACCCGGAAAATCACGCTACCAATCATGATAATGAAAACAATACGCGCGAAAGCTCTGGCAGATGTTCACCTGTATCGTCTCCGTCGACTAACTTTGACGAATCTGGTTAGTATCATATTGTTCTTGTTTATGTTGAGCAGACAGAATATCTTTTGCTAAAGAGACTAAATCATCGCGGAAGAGAGAGCGTGAAGTCTCTCTAGAGCCAGCTTCTGGCTCTGGGCTGAAGTCAGGTGCAGCCACAGTGCGTATCTGATCTATTTTAGTGTCTTCCTACTAACCAGTATTCGTTTGCTCTACAGGACTCTAGTGTGCACGTAGCCAAAGACGAAAGGGATTTTTTCCGCACACCAGCCAAAAAGAACCGTATTTATCGTTCTGTCGAGCTAGATGCAACTGCCGAAGAAGAAGATAATCAGGTTTCCGGCCATCATCGATCCCGGTCCAATAGCTCAAACGATTCTGATACAAATTCTCCACCAACAACTCAACCTAAGGTCGGGTTTGCCGCCTCTCCTCAAGAAATGAAGGCTAAAGTTCGGCAGATTAGTCAAGGCGTAGAGGACATTACCTGGAGGAATATGAATAAACAGCGGAAAGATTTCGGTACAGACGGAACAGACACTCGCGGTCAAGAGGACAGGGACGGTGCTATGGCAGCTATTACCGAAGACAAGGGTACGGATGATGATGCTCTTGTTACGCAAGCAGCGTCTTCTTCCTCCAGTTCAGCATCTGGAAGGGAATCGATCTCAAAATCGGCTACAGAAGGAGCTCTCAATCTAAAACGAAAGCATCCGGAGCGAGGTCCAAGCACTGAACCTCCAAGTGAACTCGAACCCAATATCTCTTCATCAACTTTAGACACGTTAGGGGCTGGTGCGGAATCATCAGCTAAACGTCCTCGGGACGATTCCGACAAGGATGATAATCCTAGAGTACCAAAGCGACCAACACCGCCTCCCCCAGAAGAGAAAGAAAGACCGCCCATCAAGCAGGTAAGATTATTGACATTCATGAGTAATTCTATAAGATACACATCCGCTATTTACTACAGGCATCATTTAGTGGATTCATGGCATATGCATCTACAAGCTCCCCTTTCGCATCTATCAAAGGCCAAAACATATTCTCATCCTCTTCGAACTCATCCTCTTCAACGTTGTCGGCAATCAAAACTCCTCTGCCATCCTCGCCCGTTCTTGGAAAAGAACAGCCACTACCGTCTGCAGGAACTAAACGAACGGGTTTTGAAGCTTTCGCTTCATCGTCCTCTCCTTTTGCATCCGTGGCAAGATCTAAATCACCTGTTCTTGGTGGCAGCGGAATTTTTGGCTCAACTTCCGTGCTTGGTGGAGGAACACGAGCAAAAAGCCCATCCCGCCGTCCAGCAGGATCTCCTTCCCGCTCCGCTCACTCCTTTACTACTACGAGTGTATCTGGATCCTCTGCAGGGACTAGTGTTAAAGGGGGCCGTAGCGCGTTCACTGTGTACGCTACTGGTGGCGTACAAGGCTTTGCGCTGCCTCTCACGAAGAGGGCTAGAGGAACTAATGATTTCGAAGACAATTCGACAATGGGTAGTGGGTCCATGTTGGAGGCGAACGACGTATTCTCGTCTAGCAGAGGCGGAAACACTGGTAAATCGTCATCGTCGTCATCCAATGCACCTTCATTCAGCGAAAAGCTGCGTGCGGCTGGCAAAGGAAGTGTCGAAGAAGACGGGAACGAGGAGTGGGACGAGGCAAGACCGAAGGTGAATTTAAGTGAGCAGGAAGGTTCGTACGCTGTTTTCTTCCCAAACCGTTCGCAATCGTTCTTGATGTTCTTTGATTCTAGTATCGACTGGAGAAGAACTTGAAGAAACTATCCATCAAGTGCGAGGCAAACTGTTCGCTCTAGTTGACGGTGCATGGAAGGAGCGTGGAACGGGTATCTTAAAGCTCAATGTGAGGGCAGAGGATGGAGGCGGTGCACGATTGGGTAAGTTACTTCTGTACTCTTCCTCCAAAGTCATACTAAGGATCCTAATATGCTAGTAATGCGCAAAGAGGCGGTCTACACCCTGCTGCTCAACGTTACGCTATTCACCGGCATGAAATGCACCTTGGCGCAAGACCCGCGATATGTTCGGTTCAGTGTGATAGAGCATGGGCAACAGACGACTCATTATAATTTGAGGGTGAGTTTTCTCATTGGCGTACTGTGCTCTCAAATCCGATTCCATCCAATTCCAGTTGGCGAACGCAAAAATAGCTGCAGAGCTGATGGAAGCAATACACGAGAACTTACCGGCAAAGTAATGAATGAAAATTCCCAATTTTACGGTGCTTGTTTTCTGCTGCCAATCAAAGCGCAATCTCGTGATACAGTGTGCATGCAGAACAAGTAGGAGACAAGAGGAAAGAGGCTGGGTGCTGCAATGAGTAGATTTGAGACACTTGTACTATTACATCGTTGTTCACCCTGTTCGAACTATCACATACATGTATACTCACCAGAGTTGCTCACCCATATGTTTGTTGGATTCCTCAAGTATATGATTTGCTGGAGAGTCGGACAAAGTCCAATGATCTCAATTATATGAAACATTACGCTGGAACTACGTTAAGATTACTCATACTGATACAGTTTGACTGTTGATACCTCAGAATATCACAGCTTACTCGACGGTTCAGGCCTAACATTGTACCGTGCTCCGCCATCGAGAATGATATGGGCTCCGGTGACATGCGCAGATGCTGGAGATGCTAGGAACAGAGCCATACCTGCCATATCCTCTGTCGCTCCATATCGACCTGAGAAGATAAGAACAACCACATGTCAGCACACTAAGGACAATATGTCCATGATCTCACTTACCTGTGGGCTGGTTCGCTATGAATGCGGCATCGCCAGCGGTTTGGAGTCCAAACAAAGTCATCTTGCTTGGAAAGACTCTACGGATACCCATGTCAGATGAGCGAACGGATCTTGGGGACGGAATTATGAGATGCTATCAGAGAGCGCAGCGTACCCAGGTAAAATAGCATTCACACTAGATGAAAATGGGTTTAGTCGCATGATGTTGGATATGAAAACGGTACCGACGTGACATGCCGAGGCGCTAGCTTTAATGCAAGTTGAGAGGTAAGGTGATTCACTGCGAGCATTTGTCCGAGTTTAGCGAAAGGCTAAGACCGCGGAGAGAAAAATTTGAACTGACCTGCAGCTTTACTTGGTTGGTCTCAAAACTCCGCGGTTAGCAGAAAGAATAGCATGATAGGCTCCGATTGAACTGACAACTCCACGTTCCATTTCCTGGTCTGCTCAAAGCTCCTTCGCTTCTGGGATCTACCGATGCAGTCGAAGATATGTTGATTACGCGTCCAGGGTCTCGGTTATGCGAATTCTTGCATAGCAGTTCTGTGAGGCTGAATCAAAAACGACGTGAGATTGTCGTGCTCAGGTGAGATCCAAAGTCATACCCTGCTGTCACTAAAGATAAAACGGCTTAGCAAAGAATAGGATAGACAATGGTGAAGAGGCGCACTGTAGAATATACTCTTGACGTTTACATTAAACACGTTATCCCAACCCTTTTCTTCTGGGAAGTTCTCATATGGCCCGCCCCAAGTGATACCGGAGTTATTGACCAAGACGTGAAGCTTTGATTCGCGTTTCTTGAATTCATCAATGAGAGAATCACACCCGGCTTTTGACTGAGGATAGGGTGAGTATGGTCAGAACTTTAGAGAGACACCAGAAATGTGGAAGAAACTCACGCCGACGTTGGCAACGATGTAAGTCACGGATCCTGGAGTAGCGGCGTTCTTCAAACATTCGTCAATCTCTGCCACAGCCTGGAAGGTTGATCTAAATTAAGTTTCCCGTTAATGTAAAGAAGGGCGTCATGCCTCTTTGAGTTGGGACTCCTTCCGGGAAGCAATATAGACTTTGGCGCCATTCTGAGCGAAGCCTCCAGGTGATTCAGCGATTGATCATGGCCAGAGAAGCGAGGGTATCCATACCTGATGCTATCATTTTGCCGATACCTGCGCTTCCTCCAGTGACCAAAACTGTCCCGCCAGATATTGGTCAAGAAAAGAGGGGCATACAGAGTAAATCCGACCTGTTTTGCCTCTCACGTTGAATAACGAAGCTACTTTGAGATCTAGAAGCTACAGTTATGATACAGAGAGACTATGGAAATATAGCGACCAACCTGGAGCAGACATGATGAAGGGTTAAAGAAAGAGGGTACATCGTAAATTCCGAATTTTTGACAACACCCGGTCTATTTCGATTTGGTTATCCGGATCACTTCACGTGTAAAGCTTGGTCAAACAAATTTGTTGCTCATTCACATGGCAAAAGCCATGGCATATAAACTGCCATAAGTACTTAAAGGCGCATGGCAGCAGTCTATATCAATTATTGGGTCCAGTTACATAATTGGATCTAAGAATATTTATTCACATGTTTATATCACCTTAGATGTACTGCATGAATGCGACCATAAGTTCACGTCACACATAACACTACTGTACTATTACGACCGTATGACCGCGGAAAGCGTAACGGTGACCCTTCAGTCATGCGGGTTTTAGAAATCATAACGCGTAACATTGAGGTCTGGTCATGTCACAGAACGTAACAAAATAGAAAATTTTGTATACTAGTAACTACTAACAAGATTCAACAAAAAAAAGTAAGTTCCTGTGCCATTGTAGCAGTTGCCCACTGGGTGTCTTCCATGTCATTCTGTATTTTAGTTGAAAAAAAATTGCAAACTTAGTAAGGCCTGTGGCCCATCGGACATATGCATAATGCATACCTTGATTTGTCGGTCATGATGACTTTAGTCATGAGCCCGTAACGTGTAACATTGGCTGGTCATATGGTCGTAACAGTACAGTACCTGGTGAACTAGGGTGATTTGGAAATGGTAATGCATAACATACACTATTGAACTATCTCTTTTAGTAACACTGTTGTACATAATGTCACACCAACATCAGCAAAGGAGAGGAAATTTTTATTATTCAGGCAAGCAATACTGTACACTAATGACTGTCAAGCTCAAGAGCTTCTATTGGTAATGGTTGTCACTGCTAATAAGTAGGTCTAGGCTGTTTGGCACACATTGTGTGGCTAAGAGTCACTAGCATGAACTGAACTAAGAACTGTTAGGAGTGTGCAGATTGAGTGGACCTTTGATACCGTTATCGACAGTATCCTCGCTATGCTATCATCAGCAAAATCCCCCATGTATTATGTGTATTCTTGGCGTATTGGTATAAACGTGATACCGGATCACGCTTAATTATACAAATCCAAAATCTGATTGATAACAGATCCGGTATTTCGGTTATACCCGATCTGTCACAAAGAGGTGACGATGGCGGCAAGACTGAGCGGAAGCTTAGGCGGAAGCGGACAGATACTGATCCCAACGACAAAGTTATATTCATAATAAATACTGAGAAGTAAGTAAAGACATACCTGATCCCAACGACAAAGAGGTCAAGATAAGGGATCAGGTTGTGGGGGCTGGCTTATATATACAAAGGTAAGGTACGGGAACCATGATGTCATACTGTATAGTTCAGGAACGAGGAATGGAACGGAATGGACTGGAAGGTTCCGGATCGATTATGATAGGTAACAGTGATGGAATGATGTATTGTAAAGAAAAGGAAAATAATAGGGGCGGCTCACTTCATGACATTACCCCCCTCCTTATGACCATTGCCCTCGATGGTCAAGCCTTCGCCACCCGGGGATGTTTCTTGTGGAATTTTCGGACCGTAGCTGGCGCATGTTCCAAATTTTGGGCTGGTTCCCATGAATTATGCCCTGCATCGTAACCCTTCCACTTCACCAAATACTCTAACTTCTTCCATCTAACCCGACTATCCAAAATCTCCTCCACTTCATACTCCGGTTCGTCTTCATCCTCTAGGTACACTGGTTCTGGTGGTGGCGCAATCTGGCCGTTGACAATGTTCCCCCTCCATGGGTATAGCTTGTCAACATGGAAAACGGGATGGACACGGTCCAGGGACAATGTTAGAGTTATGCTGAATACAGCCAAGTGGACCGTCCGATGCGATGCGGTGCGGTGCGGGATAATAGTAATGGGACGTTGATACCACTATTAGTAGTACCCTCGTTAGAGTCGCGTGTCCCAGGTAGAAGCATTCGGATGGAGCGAAGGATCCGATCCGAAGCGAAGCGAGTGTAATGTCTCAACTGAGTATAGACTGTATATGTAAGTCAACTGAAGTCGATATTTAAACTGAAGTACAGCTAAGCTACACTAAGGCTTAAATACTAATCTTGTAGCTAACCAGAGTGTCGAGATAAGAGAGCCGTCGGTTGTTTCGGCCACGGCTATTATTTTCATAGCTGGTACACGTTTCGATGAGCACAGCCGTTTTATATTTGATATTTGATTTATATTATATACAGCCTGGTAGCATGAATAGAAGGAACTTTTTCCGCCCTTTCTTCCCTGCCTGCCACTGAGGACTTTGGACCCAGCGAAGAATACGCCATCCCGACGACCTTTCCCGGTCATCTCCGAAATCGTTCCGGCCTCGAATTCAACAGGTTATGGGCCCCGGCCCTGCCAATTGACTGCCGTTGTCGTTATCCATCTGCGCTAAGCGCCCGTTTGCTGCTCCTTGCGAGGAGCCTGTGTTTTTCTGTTTGCCGCATTGCGATGCCCAATCCCTTCCTTGTCAGGAAGCTGTTTGTGTGTGCTTAGTGCCCGTTTGCCGCTCCTTGCGAGGAGCCTGTGTTTTTGTGTTTGCTGCGTTGCGACGCCCGATCCCTTCCTTGCGAGGAAGCCGTTTGTGTTTGTATTCGTCCTTGCGAGGACGCCGACTCTTCCTGAGGGAAGCCACTGCCGTGTTATCTACTCCTGTGGGAGCCGTTTGTTTTGCCGATCATGTCTATTGCCGAGAACTCGACCCGCGATGGGAAGCTCATCTTGCGAGATGACCAGTCTGAGGACTTGTTAGGAAATTGGCAGATGCAGGTGAGAGGTGTGATGAGGAAGAAGAAGGTTTTGCTGTTTGTGGAAAGAGAGGAGAGGATGACTGACCCAGTTACTGGGGCATTCATAGAGGAGGTGGGAAAGCCGAAAGCGCCGGAGCCAACGACTGGGAGGAATAGTAAAGGTTGGAAGGCTTGGAAGGATAAGAGAGATGAGGCTGCTGCTGTGATTGTCGAGCGCATTGACCCTGACCAGTACGTGCATATCAAAGGGATTGATGATGATCCACTTGCCATGTGGGAGGCTCTTGCGAGCTATCATACCGTCAAGGGTTTAGGTTCTGTTGTTTCTGTTTACAAGCGTCTCATGGCGGCCCGAAAGGACGATTTGGTCACCATCTCTGCTCACGTCAAAACGATTCGAAAACTTGCTGGTCTCCTTGAGAGTCTCGGAGAACCCATTACCCCTTCCTTCATCGTCTCATGCATCCTTGTATCCCTAACCGACGATTATCAGCCCATCATACTCAAGCTCGATGGTGATCATATGGTCTCTGACATCGACTATGTCACTGCGCGACTCGTAAACTTCGAAAAGACCTATGGAAAGGGCCAACCGGAGTCTGTTAGGTCTGGTGAAAGGTTAGGTTCATCTGACACCTCTGCCATGGCCACTCGTGCACGCCGTCCTGTATCCGAGATCACCTGTTTCAGGTGTGGAAAGCGTGGTCATATTCAGGCTCACTGTCAGGAACCTGTCCCCGCTCCTGCTGCTGCCGCCACAACTCTCATGGCCATGTCAAGTCCGCCTGTTGTTGGGGAGTTGACTCAGTACTACACAACGTGATGGAGTTCCAGAAGTCGTGGGAGCTATGGACAATCTTTTCTTTGTATGTTTTTTGATTTCTTGTTTTTATTTATCATTCTGTCTGCCGTGACCTTCACAAGTGGGAGTGTCGAGATAAGAGAGCCGTCGGTTGTTTCGGCCACGGCTATTATTTTCATAGCTGGTACACATTTCGATGAGCACAGCCGTTTTATATTTGATATTTGATTTATATTATATACAGCCTGGTAGCATGAATAGAAGGAACGGTTTCCGCCCATTCTTCCCCCCTTGCTCTCGTGTTGAGCACCGAGAAGACATCCCGCCGACTCGACGTTCATTTGTTCGGTCGTTGCCGAACCGTTCCGGCCCCCAGTATTTCAACACAGAGTAATAAGTAAATAACACATGTATAAGAAGATGACTGATGAGCATATGATCTCGGTAAGAAGTAATAATGTTGAATGAAGGAATGTGAGGATGTTAACTATAAGTGTTGTAATAAAGAAAGTGTAATCGCATCCTTCGGATGCGATGAAGGATAAACGTGTAACGGATCCATCGGAAGCAATGGAAGTGATTAGTGTATGTATGTGTATAAAGAAATAGACTGTCCTGCATGAATATAACAGACAATGGTAAGTCCAGATGATAGTCAAGGGGTCCAACTTTGTCCAAGATCGTGTATGGTCCGAGCTGTCGATCCCCCAGCTTCTCGCTGGAAAGTTGGAGCTTAATGTCCTCTGCACTCAGCCAAACCTGGTCTCCCACCCGAAATTGGTGTGCTTTTCGTTTTCCCCTCTCGTAGCTTTCTTTTTGCCGTCTTTTCCCTAGGTGTAGAGCCGCACCGGCATCCTGTCGTGCATCCCGAAGTATCTGGATACGGTCGTCCACTGCTGGAATCCCACTACGTTGACCCACCGGAATGTTGAATAGAGGCAGATAACCATAGGTAAGCTCGAACGGGGACATCCCCAGGGCTGAATGGGTGCGGGAGTTGATCACAAACTCCGCCATTGGTAAATGCTCTGCCCAGTCGTCTTGACGTCGTCCCACGTACAGCCTGAGGTATTTCTCGACTTCCTGATTCGCCCGTTCAGTCTGTCCGTTTGCTTGTGGATGGTAGCCCGAGGTGAGGTTAGACTTGATTCCCAGCCGAGCGAGCAGGGATCGCATCAACTTTGCTGCGAATTGGGGTCCTTGGTCTGAGACAAAGCGGAGGGGGAGTCCATGAAGGTGAAAAATTTTGCGGTAGTAGATGTCAGCGACACCTTCCGCTGTGACTGCGGTTGTACAGGGGATGGCGTGGATTTGCTTGCCGTAAAGGTCAGTGCAAACTAGGATGGCGTCGTAACCTTGCGACTGGGGTAGTTGTGTGATCAGATCCACTCCCACCTCTTCCCACAAGCCCGCAGGCACCTCCAGGGGTTGCGTTACCACCCGAGGGTGTCTCTGTATCTTCTTCCTCGCACAAATCTCGCATCCCGCGATGTACTTTTCCACAAAAGATCGTAAGGTGGGCCACCAAAAATGCGTGCTCACCAGGTCAAGTGTACCATGAAGTCCTGAATGGCCCGCTGTGGGGTTGTCGTGGCATTGTTGTAGCACTTCGGTTCGCAGGTTCTCGACTGGTGGAACGTATACCCTACCTCGATGATAGACCAATCCATCATCTTCTTCCCATTCCGCAATTCCATTGGCCAAGCGTTGAAGGCCATTCCTCCGCAGCTCTTCTAACCCTTCCAGTACCTCCGCCTCCCTCTGCGATGCTTTCCGGATACGGTCCTCTAACGGGTTCTGTAGTGAGTTTGCTGCAATCTGCACAAAGTGAGCTGGTTTTAGGACCGTTTGTTGTTGGTTGTCTTCGCTGTCCATCACTTGGTGTGTTGCCATACGGGAAAGGGCATCAGCCTGTGTGTTTGTTTTCCCTGGGCGGTGAATAAGTTGAAAATCAAACCGGGATAGCCATAGTGCCCATCATGCTTGCCATCGACTTAGGTCCTGAGCGGAGCGCCAGAACTCTAGGTTTGCATGTTCAGTGATGATCTCAAAGGGTTGTGGTGACCCTTCCAAGAAACTTCTCCAATCCTTCAGCGCTTCAATGATAGCAAGCATCTCTCGGTCGTAGATTTCGTAATTTCGCTCCGCTGGTTGCATGGAGGCCGATCGGAACGCCACTGGGTGCCATTGACCATCGTCTTGCAGCTGCATTATGGCCCCTCCAGTTGCAAAGCCTGATGCATCCACCTCGAGTCAAGTAAGCCTGTTGGGGTCCCAAAGAGCCAACACGGGTGCTGAGATGAAAGCTTCCTGGAGTGTGTCAAACACTTGCCGCTGATGTGTCCCCCAGTCAAACTTCGTGTCCTTCCTCGTCAGATCGTTCAGAGGGCGTGCTATTCGGGCAAAATTCCGTATGAAACGACGATAGAAATTAGCAAACCCTAAGAATCCTCGCAGCTCCCGTAGGTTCTTTGGTGTTGGCCAGTCGCGGACTGCCGCTACCTTTAACGGGTCCATGCGCACCTCCCCTTCTGATATCACCAGTCCCAGGTATTCAATCTGCAGTTGTTTGAATTCACACTTCTCCGGTCGTAGGTACAGGTCGTGTTTTTCTAGCCGGGTTAGTACTTCTCGCACTACATGTCAATGTTCCTGTATATTGTTGCTAAAGATAAGGATGTCATCTAGGTAGACCGCCACCTTCCCCGCTGCCACTAGGTCTGAAAATATGGAGTTCATGAGTGCTTGGAAGGTGGCTGGAGAGTTGGTAAGACCAAAGAACATTACACTGGGCTCAAACAACCCTTGATTGGTTGCAAAAGCTGCCTTCCATTGATCTCCCTCCTTAATCCGAACATTGTTGTAGCCCCATCGAACGTCAAACTTGGTGAAGTACCGTGCTCCCTGCAGACGGCTGACAATGTCTGCAACCAGTGGTAGGGGGTAACGATTCTTCAGCGTGACCTGGTTGAGTTTCCTGTAGTCCTGTACGAAACGGAGTTTACCATCCTTCTTTTTCACAAAGAAGACGGGTGAGGACAGTGGTGACTTTGAGGGTCGTATGTAACCCTTTCGCAGGTTATCATCCAAGAATCGGTCAAGCTCACCCTGTTCGTTTAGTGACATTGGATATACCTTGGTACGCATCGTTTCAGGTGCCCCTGGGATTAGTTCGATGGCATGATCCCATGGCTGATGGTCCGGGAGACGTTCTGGAGCGGTTTCAGAGAATACCTTTTTGAAATCTCGATAGGGTTCCGGGACCATTTCTTCGAAGGTTTTCACAGGTTTTGCCTTGTGCGCTTGTTCCGCCAACTGTTGGGAGTAGGTGAAACCTGCGGCGCACCAGACCTCTTCCGTTTGTTCCTGTAGAATCCCCGACTTCACCCATGCACGACGGGTTCGTCGGTTGGCTCGGATTCGGTGTATGGGTGACTCTTTTCCTCCTGGTCTTCCCTACTCTGTGGAGGTTCGGGGTGCTAGCTGCCTGATTGTCTCCTCAGTTTCTCCCTCTTCCGCCTCTCTTCGACTGTGGCCCACTGCGGCTTGACTGAGAGCCTCCCTTCTCCCAGTCAATATCTGGGTTGGCCTTTCGTAACCAAGGTAGCCTAGGATTAGGTCTTCACTGCCCAGATTAGTTACCAGTAGGTCGTCCATCGTTCTTGCCCATCAATGGTCAGGGCCAACGTGCAAAGTGCGTGATCTGCCCTGCCCGGTTGGCAGAACCATCAATGTTGAAGACCCCAATGGGCTTCTAAGTGGGAAGTCCTTACGTGGTGGCGAGGACAATCTTGTTCAAAAATAGAGCAGTGGCTCCAGAGTCGATCATGGCCGCAGTTGCTATACTGTGATTCCTGCCTCTTAGTCTCCGTTGATTCGGAATGCATGAACTGGAATTCAATTCCAAAATGGTAGATATTTTACATGAGGAGAGAGAATCATACGCGAACTAGAGTGTATAGCAAATTGTTAACGGTGCTCTCAATGCGGCCGAGACGGCACCCGCTTTAAAAACCCTCCTGCGATCCAGATGCTGGGGCCATGGCGTTCGCTCTGTTCAGGAGTTCCTGCAGCTGAGCATCTGGGTAGAGAGATCGGGGTTGAGCGGAGTCGGGAGCAGGAGCGGGAACGGAACAGGAGCGGGGCGGAGGCGGCAATTTGAACCGATTCATTTGGGAACAGGGTAAAGGGTATTGAGGAGAAGCGGAAACTTGTTGTCACGGGTTGTGGCTTACCACGGCCCCGCTCTAAACCCATGAACTTGTCTTGGCAGACCATTCCAGTGACCTCGCGACCACAGTAGCGGCATACTGTGTCCTTGTACGACAGTTCTTCTTCTCGTGATTCTGTGCACCACAGCCGTAACATCTGCCCCTCATCTGTCCACAAAACTCTCCCTACTATTCCCGCTGGTGTGCGTCGCATCGACATCCATAGCGTAAGAGTTGGAAGGAGGGAGGGGTGTGAGAGGTGCCCAGATTAAGGCCTGTCATGGTGGGTCGTGAAACATTCCACTGAGCTTGCCGTCGATTGCCTCCTCTAAGTGGGGGCTATCCCTGGCAATGTTACCACGATGAGATTTTGTCGGATCTCGGGGTTAGGCCGCTGTGGAACGCTCTGTAGGTCGAATCGAGAGTCCGTTCGATCCCATATCTTGACTTTTGGGCAATCCACCCTGTTGGCCTTTTCCCTGTTTGATGTGTTGGATCGCATTCGGGCTTCCATACCTGCATCGATAGATTCGAACCGGAGTGAAAGGCTCGTACAAATCTCCCATGGTCCGTTGAATGGTGTCTTTCCATGGCTGAATTCCAAGAGTATGGCGTAGCCCAGTCCGCAGCATTTCCTGAGAAGAATCCCAGGGCTGCCTTTAATCAGCTTCTCTTCCTTGTTATTCAAGTCCGTTTGTTCCATTGCCCAGCTCTGGATCTGAGCAATGAAACCGACGTGCTTCCGCACTGTTGGTGCCCTTGAAGAGCTCCGGTTTGTTCATGCTCGATCTGGCCGTGGCCTTCTGTAGGTTAGCTGTGACTGAGCTACCTGTTCATGAGCTGAGCATGAGTTGATTGGCGTCAACTGGGGTGGGTTGGACATGGCTGGTGGAGGAGTGGCTGGAACGGGGGTAGTGGCAGTGATAGGTATGATCTGTGTCCCGTCACTAAGGGAGGCTTCTTGTGCTAATAGAATTAGCAGTGGCGTGGGGCAGGGTTGAGAACTACAATCAGCCCAGTTCTGGTTCGGGGGACGGTGGATGTGAGTTCGGTCTTTAGTGTCAAAGGCGTGCGGGTAGGCGGAGCAGTCAATGGTAGACGTGGTGGAACAGATCCTGCAAGGATAACCCAATCGGTAGGTTATCAGTGCAGTAAAAGATCTTGACCTAATGTCACAAAGAGGTGACGATCGGCAAGACTGAGCGGAAGCTTAGGCGGAAGCGGACAGATACTGATCCCAACGACAAAGTTATATTCATAATAAATACTGAGAAGTAAGTAAAGACATACCTGATCCCAACGACAAAGAGGTCAAGATAAGGGATCAGGTTGTGGGGGCTGGCTTATATATACAAAGGTAAGGTACGGGAACCATGATGTCATACTGTAT
>JANVFO010000114.1:0-92081 GCA_027919855.1 Lentinula guzmanii
TCAACTCCGGGTTCTGGGCGTGTTTACTGGGAACCTGCCTTCGCGCCCAAGCAGTCAGATACAGTCTTTCCAGATAGATATTGAAAGTATGAGATACACGCACCTGGATGCAGAGAGATTGCTACGACGCCTTGCGCCCTTGATCGCCGTATCGCCGTGCCAATTCGGAGGAGATCAGGACCATGCCCTAGCACGTCGAGAAGAATATACCACTGTTCAAGCAAGTCATTACTTAACGGACGTACTAGTTTGCTTTGACCATATAAACGCGTTCCTGTGAGTTCCTTTCGTGCCGGCATTGCCGCATCCACCTTCTTGAGCGAATCCCAGACGATTCCTTCCTTTGGGGCGGTCATTTCGTGCGCGTCCGATGACACAGATACTACATGGAGAAGCGTTGGCTTTCCAGACACCTCACCCTTCGCAGTGCGCAGAAGCGTGGGCATCAACAATCGGGTGAGTAAGCAATGTCCTAAAGATTCAACTTCATAAGCAAGTGCAGCAAACGTGAAGAAACTAAAGGGTTCTGCACCAAGAACGTGCACTCCGAACTGGACGTCGTAGCCCTGCGCAGTTTGAGGACCGATACCAGGAGAGTACAAGACGCCACTGCAAGTTAGATTGTTGAGAACTGGACGAATCGAAAAGGCTTACTATAACACGTCTGCTCACTTTCTATGGATTGGTGACCGAACGAGGCAGCTAGATGGAGGGCATGTTGAATACTTTCGGGGAATTAAAAACCCGATTGGAATCAAAGTAGGGCCAAGCATGAAGGACGACGAGCTGGTGAGGTTCTTAGACAGTGAGTAGATGTTTGCGACAATTGTATTCCGACAACTCATGATGTTCCTCGTTTGTGGAGCTGTCAACCCAGACAAGGTATCCGGAAAAGTAACCTTGATCACTAGATATGGTGCAGGCAAAGTAAGCTGTTTCCTAAAAATATCCATAGTCTTGTATACTAATCTTGTATGAAGGTCGAGAACTACCTTCCTGTGCACATCAAAGCCGTCAAATTATCTCAACATCCAGTGGTCTGGATATGTGATCCTATGCATGGAAAGTAAGGACTCAATGCGTGTAATCTCCCTTCGGCGAACCTAGCTCACAATACCCCTGTCAGTACCTTGACATCCAGTACTGGTCTCAAAACGCGTCATTTTCATACCATCATTGATGAGTTGACATCCTGCATTCGCATCCATAGCGAGTGTGATTCTCGTCTCGGTGGTGTAAGCTTAGAGTTTACTGGTGAACTAAACGACGAAGGTTTCAGTGTAACGGAATGCCTTGGGGGAAGTATGGAATTAAGTGAAGAACAGCTTGGACTACGATATCAGGTATTTGGGTGCTTCTCCATCATGATATATTTCCGACAAGTTTGACTCTTTGAATAGACTTTCTGTGATCCTCGACTGAACTTTGAGCAAAGTCTTGGTGAGCCTGGAGTTTACCTCTGTTTGATTATTGTTTTTGACGTTCATTTGTTTATAGACGTTGCTTTCTTGATTTCGAAACATTACAAGGATGAGCGGAGAGGAAAGCAGAAACGTACATGTGCTGAGCGCTCACGCGTTGAGTCCCAATCGACAATCATTTGAGTTGGGATACTCACACAGGATGATCAATCCTTGAACTCACCAAAGCTTCGTCAACAGTGAATTTTAATCGTTACATCGTCACTTAATCCTCCCGCTTCGAAATCCAGCGGCTCTTTCAGAAGACGCCTACCATACTTTATACATCTTTGTCTCGATCCGTCTCTCTGTCTGCACCTTACTCGCGACGTGATTCGCAATCTGACCACATCGTTGAACATGCCCGCACGTCGACCGACTCACAAACTACGCGCTCTTTACGCATCCAGGCGAGCACGCGCAACGTCGTTGGCCAACGGGCCAGGATATCTGTATGCGTTCGTCGATTGCGGTCACTATTGGAAGTTAGGCATGACCTCCAACTTCGAACGCCGGAAAGCACAGTGGGACAACGAGTGTCCATGCGCGCACAGGCGGTGGCTTTCACCGATACGGGTTACAAGAAGACGAAGAGCTGGTAAGTGCTTCTACCGTCTATTAAGTGTATGTTCATTGCGTCCAGAATCATTAGGACACCTTCTACTGGAGATTAAATGCCTAGATAGGCCGAAACGATATTGCGTTCATTGTACGTTTATAATTTGTTCTGTTCACTCGTCTGACATATCGACTTTGGCTCAGGTCGGCGAACCCACATCGAAATATTCGTATTTCGCGCTCATTGGAACAGGACGTGGCGAATCGTCATTCGGCCACTGCTTCTACAGGTTGCAGTACAGGTAAGTAGCTCCATTTCTTCTAGTATAGGCGATATAACTGACATCCGAATGATCATAGTAATTCTCGAATTGTGTACACATTAAATAGTAATCAGTACATAAATCTGAGGACCAAATTCTGAAAAAAGATAAGTAAAATACCATACATACGCGACCCATCCGCTAACAACGTCTGATGTAGATGCTTTAACAATCGGATTCCAACGCTCACACCGACGTGTCCCGACACCCCGACACTAGCGACAATATTTACATCCAGGTGTCTCGACCTCAGTGATGTCCAGACATTCGGATGTCTCGACCTCAGTGATGTCTAGACATCTGGATGTCTCGATGTCGGGTACGCATAATCTCGGCGAGAATATTTTGAAGAACCTCATGGGATTCATGAGGCGAATATAACGTGAATATTGAGGTTTTCCTAGGCAGGATTATCAGCCGAATAATCATAAAAACGTTCAATTTTGGTTATCATTTTCCTTCATAGATTATTTTGAACTAATTTAGAATAAACTGCACTAGAAATTTCTTAAAAACCTACGTATACATTTTAATTCAATTCTCATTAATCTTAATGAAGACGTTTAATAAAATTTCGCACTATATTCATTCTAAAATACTATTGTGATTATATTGTGATTATATATATTAATCGGCATCTGAATATACTAGAGTTTTTGTACTAAAGCTCAGTATAATATCATGCTTTTCACCGCGGGAAAACGGTACAATCCCCGCAGTGCAAGTAATCATTTATTCTGATGCGAATTAAATACTGTAGCCGGTTAAATTCCAATTGACTTCTATTAAGGGTAGTCGGCGCTCCTTGGGACTTTGGCGCCGAGTTGACTAAGCTCACGTGCATGTCCGGGGTGGGGGCGAGCAAGGGTATCTGTCCTCAGCTCATGACTTATATCTCCACTACAGTCCTCTTGTATCTTCACTTGTACGATATCGTTGCTGGTTGTGTATGTAGTAAAGAATTTTGTATATGAACGAAAAGATCGATCACAACCTTGGCGCTCTTTTCCCGTCTTTTACCGTGTTTATCACGTTGCGCAATGTTAAAACATCAACCCTGACGCCAAGGGCAATCATCACCGTCTCTCCAACAGTCCCGTAGCGAGCAAGCTCAGTGAGCTGCCTCATACAATAATGCCACGATCCAGGCTACGGATATTCTTCCTCATCTCATTCGCTTTCTTATTATATAACTTCCATCATCCGTTGACCAGTTGGATTGTCGGTTCCGACCGAGTCGTTGAGCGACCTTTGGTACATTTCGATTTTCCAAAAGGCGAGGAGGTTTATTATGCGACGGAGGCTAAACAGGACAATGCTATGGCTATGGTTAACCCTCCTGCACCGCCGCCATTATTCTGTCAATCATATGAATGCGGAGTCGGCAAATGGGTTCCTCGAAAAGAACCTTTTACATCTCTTAAAGACGTTCAAATAGCATATTCGAATCTCTGGCATCCTGTATGGGATGGATGTGGTGTATGGGATCCCTTAGCTAAGCTTGAAGGAGAAGAGAAGAAGAAATTAGAGGGTCAGCGACTAGTTGACACGCTAAACTGGGAATGGGTTCCTGGCCGAGGATTACTTCTTGAATACGATCCAGTTGACTTTGTCGTGCGTATGCTCAGAAGTCCCGGAGGTTTGGTTCTCGTTGGTGGTGGGTGCTTCAATCTATGATTGTATTATTTACGCTTTAAGATCTATCGGACTTACAGATTCCATTAGCCGTCAACATTGGCACGCCATCTATTACACTTTTCGACACCTAAACATCACCTTTGACTCGAATCCAAAGCATCTGCCTCTAGCTGGAGTTGCAAATGTAGAGCAGTTTGTTCTCTCGAAAACTTCGGCTATGACGAAGATTCTGCAAGAGAAAGCTGGTGTACCGCAATCGCGTATGGAACGTCCATTTTTTACTTTGCTCGAAGATCATATGGGATTGGGAGAATCAGATATCAGAGCTATAACCAACGCGAAACCAGACTACCACTGGTATCACAAGTTCAGACGAGTAGAAGGATGGGAAGATCATCTCAAATGGCTCGCGATGCCACGAGAAGGCGAAGAGGTCTCTGTTACGGAGGATACGCTAGTGATGATAAATGCCGGTGCTCATGTGCGCTTACATTGGGCGATTATAACTATGAAAAAGCTGACGAAATCATGGGACAGTGGTCGCGCCATGAACTCGCAATGTTACGCGCTCCTACAGATCAGCAAGAACAAGCCCTTTTGGAAGATACGTATCCCCGTATGGTACGCTTTTACCATCTTTCTTGACGAACACTACTTACTATGACCGGTAGATAGACTTGGTCACTAGCCGTCTCTCACCCATCGAAAGGACATCTATCTACTACCGTCCAACCTCCCCTGGCCACCCAAAATGTGAAGATCATACTGTTCCCTATAAGGACATGGCTGACGCCCGGCGCCAAGAACAAAACCTCGTTCAACGTCTCAAGGAAACGGTTTCCAGCCCAGACGACAAGAAACTACGCTCCCGATGGGACTGGGATTTATTCAAGCGCCATAACGAGCTGTGGAATCGCACAATACATGTAATGAATGAACGGAGGCCCGCGGGCGCAATGGGCGCAAAGTGGCACTACTTCGACGTGTGGGACGTGTCTATGCAACGGCCGGACGCTCACTTGGACCCCGGAAAAGACTGTCTACACTGTGAGTTTGTTTCACCCGGTGTCTTTCCTCGTTCCTTTTTCACTGGGTTCTTTGTCGGTCTTTTGCGTGTTCGCATCGCTGAGACTTCTTCTTCAATGAATGCATAGGGTGTTTACCGACAATCTTTGATGAATGGACGAGATTGTTCTATCATAGAGTGAATTTAGACGAAGGTCGTGTGAAGTAGGGTTGGACAAATGACTGTAAGTAAGCCAGAAGTTGCATAAAATTTTACAACGTCATTGAGTATGGCGCACGCCTGACACCCCTCACTTCTAGTGCTGCTTACTGTACTCTGGTACTCTCTAACCATCCATCTCGTTCCGAAGGAATGGATGAATACGCAAAGACAGTTCGAACTGAAAAAGAAGACGCCCGGGTGAGAGATCCCATAGGGTTTTTGGTTTTCGGTTTTTTCGGCGTTCCTTGGGAGGAAGGAGAGCGTTCGGGTGCAATATGGTTTGAGTCGTGATAGTAGTTTTTCTCCATCTTCTAATATGGACGTTTGGGCTTCCTCATGTGAGCATCACATGTACCACAGAATTACGGTCGCTTCTTGTGGAATGGCACAGGCTATGTTCTATATAGAGCAATTAGGCAATCAGTCTGCAGCAAGTTTCGTTCCTCAAAATCAGATTTAACCGAAATTCATTGGTCAAATCTGCGAAGAGAAAGCCCTCGTTGTTGCCATTCTTCTATTGGTTTGAGTTCTCTCACATCATCGATACTCACGCGACCACATGGATTGGCAACAAAAAAGCGAATGTTGTTTCTACGCTGAAGCCGACACGTTCTCCGTGCCAGAACCTCGGTTTCGGGGCCTCCCTTCCTTTCCGTCCCGGACATCTGGACGCCCCTTCTCTTGGCAGCCCCGCGTCTATTACAGGAGCTCCCGGTTACGCTTCGAATCTATATTCGACAGACACGGTACAAGGAAGAAAGTTCCCCTGTTACTCCGCAAAGCTGCCACATGGCAGGCAGGCATCTGTCTGTGTATGTGTAACAACGATTTCGAGCAGCTGCTTTTCACTCCGCTGTCTTTCGATATATATGTGCAACAAATTTCCCTCCAGATCAGTGAAGATTTGGCTGTTTCGTGATACACGAGAGGGGTATTGAAAGACTCCTTCAATGAGTGTGGTTATTTTTTTTTTGCTTCTATCATTGTAGATTTACTTCTTGCTTCCATGAAATCGTTCGCGTTGTCTGTCATTTAAAAGCTCTGAGCTGTATTTGGAATACTCTTATGCCCCCTTCTTTCCTTCGTGACTAACCGAGAAATGTCTAACACAACGAGCCCGCCGATGGTGCCATTCCCTTCAACGGGTGTCGACCTTTCTTCTACTTTCGATGCTTTCTTTTATGGTAGGTGTTACTGAGGCACTCAGCGAATTGGTTCCCTGCTGACTATGTTCGAATAAGGCGTCATTGTATCCGTTGGGTGAGTGTTGGTTAAAGTCCTTCACGCCCACTGCTTAACTGTTTCAAACGTATGCAGACTGTTTGGGATATCAGTCGTTCAGTTATGGACCTATATCAATCTAAGCCGTGACAGATGGATGTTTCGAGTAGTAGTACGCTGCATGCTCTTCCTAGAATGATCTCATATTGATTTCAAGCTACCTAATAGGTGATAACTGTCTTGTAAGCACCTTACCCTTGGCGGATGTCAATAATCAAGTTCATGACCTGCACATCATTCAATCAGTCTCATGGACATGGCCACGACATATCTCGATATCGGTCTTCTGCATTCCTACCTGGTAGATCTATTTGTGATCATATACAGTCGAGTTCTAACCATTCGCCACTCCAGGTCACCCACTTCGGAGATTTGACCATCTTTGCTACTCCTGAAACGTAATGGCAACATCTATTCTTATATTCGGTTAGACGGTCTGCTGATTTTCACCGACACTTTAATTTTTGTAGGCTTCTGGATCTGGAAATTTTATTCACAGCTCTGATTGTCTTTGTGTAAGTCGCGTTCCATTCCATCCAATGCACATTTCGTCTTTTGTCGTACCACCTTAATATAAGGTTTTAGAGTATCCGCTGACTCCGTGTCTGTTTAGGGTCGATTTGTATTTTGCCTCTCGTGTACATCTGCGTGAGTAGCACTCAAAAATACTTCGGGGAGGACGTCCATATAATCTTACGTTTGAATCCTCTGTCATATAGTTAAGCAGGTTCATTGGAGTGTCGTGGCTTTCATTGTAGGAGATTCTCAATGTCATACATCACGTTGCTGCTCATGATATACTCCTCAGGTTGGCTCCAATGTCATAGCCCTTCGTAAGGCTACTTTTTGGTCTTCGAAGTCAGATGCTAATTCTTCTGTTGGCCGCAGTTATCAGCATCTGTATGGATATTACATTCCCCACTCCAGTAGCCGGATGTTTTATTTCTTCTTTGTAGTGTCGGTGATTATATCCATCCATTCAGTATTCTTTGCAAAGCTCGGGTTCACTCCGGCACACAACGAGGCGAGTCCTTGCCCGTCATGTTGAACCCTTTACTTATCGAGCTATGCTGTAGATTATTGTCGCTCTTGAAAATGCTGTTACAACAGTTTGTGAGGTGGTCGCGACTGTGGCTTTAGCGTGGTCACTTCATTCGTCAAGGACAGGCGTGCCAAGGTACATATTACACATTCTGTTCGATCTTGTTATGGCTGAACTACATACTCAGGACTGACACTATCTTGCTCAAGCTACATACGTATACGATCACACGGGTGTTCTGCTGACGATTGTGCAAGTCTTGTCCTTAGCCTTTTATGTAGGACAGCCTACAAAGTTGACTTGGTGTGTAGTAGCCATTGTGTGAATTGGGCTCAATCTGACCAACATTCAAGGATCGCGTTCCACATGTGTTTAAGCAAGTTGTATTTCATCACCATGGGTAAGCCTTCAATTTGTTGCACTTGAATCAATCTTGCTCAGTTTACATTTTTATTTAGCTGCGATGTATGGAAAGTCATTCTCTCAAAAGTACACTCAAATGACACGTATCAATAGGCTCAACACTCGCTCCTCCCTTCGGAGAAGACTTGACAGAACTATCACGGACTCAGAAGTTGGCCGTATTATCCAACAAAGCGGGCATTCTTTTGCCAGAGGGACAAGCTTTGTCTTAGGTTCAAGCATTGATGCCAACGTTAACACTGATCCACCCGACTTTGGACTGACACAAATATCAACGCATGATACCGAGATTTTAGTACGTCTTTTTTAAGAATGGGACATTGCCCGGTGAATACTTATCAGTCATTTTCTTCCAAACGCTCAGGATGAGCATGAATCAGTTCATTCCATCAAAGGTATGTAGATCGATTTAAGGACGGCCTGGGGTTGGAGTTGAGAATAACAGTCCCGACAGCTCTCCAGCCGATTGTCATAACCAGAAATCGCATCTCTACTGTGGACTATCAATCTGTAAGTAATTTTGCATGACCTACCCGACATACATAACTGAATATTCCTGACCCCTTTTAGACAGGAAAAAACTTGAGCTAGGGAAACAGCAGCTGGTTGTGAGATCTGTTACCCGTCGTTATTGTTGGATTCGAATGCTGTGCTAAGATTGACCAAGATTTACATTTACTGAGAAGGATGTAGCTTCGTCAAGTTAATATAGCGATCTGAGAAGCCTGAGGCTTGTTGAGTGCTGACCCCTTATGATCTAATCAGTGGCGGTGTCATTAATTTGTCGAATTTTTCTTTCTTTTTCGTTCACTATGAAATTAGGCTTGAGACCATTCACCAGTCCTTGACCGCGTCTACGTATCCCTCATCTCTTAAAAGTTGGAATCCATTATGCCAATCACTTTGTTTGCTGTTGCACCGGCTTTTCGACGCGGCCATGAGGTGTACGTATCTGTCGTCGATTCGCAGGTATTTCTTAGTAAATGGGAAAATGTTCAGGTATGTGGGCTATAAGACGGCTCTGGACCTAGCCAAATGTAAAGAATCAGCTTGTAGCTTTCGGCGCTGATATCAACAGCTTTTTTGTATGTCACTTGGGATAACGTGTGACTCAAGGCGATGATAAAAACCCACATTTGACCCACAAATATCTGTTTCACGATAACATGTTCGACCTCTCCCCTCCACATGCTGGCTCAGGCACCGAGCAGACTCCGTTGAACCACCGCACAGAAACTAGGTGGAACGAAGGTATCAGGGAATTACTTTCGCCCAACGTTGATGGCTCTCCGATCTCTCTGACACCTTCAAGCGACGGCAGAGGGCAAATTGCCTTTCGACCAGCAAATTCATTCCAAAATACTACCATACCGCTACCGCCAAACGAAGGCGAGCAATTTATCCACTCTTCTGATCGAACCTCCTCAGCAGAAATCAATACACCCTCGTTGGACTCGAACCCACTGCTTGAACACCCAAGGTCCACAGAACCTTCGCGATTGAATGATGCAGCATATGCAACCTCTTATACACCTTCACCTCATCCTGCTGTGTCCGCGGGAAGGGTTGAATTCCGAACGCCACATATTCATAGTTACACTAGTGACAACAACACCGAAACCTCTTCATTGACATCACCTAGTGAAAGAACGTCACCTAGAGTCAGGTGGAATCCACCTAATCCAAGGCTTCCCAGGTGGGATACACCGCATCCTTACCCTCAGCCTAATCCTCCTCCTCAGTCCATTCCTCCTCCTCAGTCCATTCCTCCTCCTCAATCCATTCCCCCCATTCAGTCAATTCCTCTTCCGACCGTGAATCCGACGTATTCACAGCACGGAACACCTTTATGGAGCTCAAACCCTCCCACACTCCGATCCTTTCCAAATCCTCCTCTCTCTCTTACCGGCCAGACACCACCATGGCAGTACACGCCGCATCCTCTGCCCTTGAACCCTGCAACACCTCTATATTCAGTTCCTGTTATGACGCCTCAGCCGCTCAATGGCGGATATGGATATGGGCACACGCCCGAAACGCCTCTCATGATGAATCGACCCCTTAATGTAGCTGATAATGCTACCTATGAGCATAGACAACAACCTCATATCGGTGGTGAACAGGGACCTCCAACTACAGTTATGCGCACGATATCTGATCGACCTCACGAAAGGTTCTTTCTTATGGATGGAAGTATTGAATTCCGGGTAAGCATCAAAATCTTGCTGTCGTCCATGAAATATAACTTACTTTTCCCGTAGGTCCACGACGTATTGTTCAAAGTACACCTTCATTTTTTTTCGCGCGCCAAAGTCTTCAGAATCTTGGGCCCATACCTTCCCCCAGTAATCGATCTCAATGGCTTCGGCTTAAAACCATCTGAATTTGAGCTTCTACTCACAATATTCTATCCAAAGCAAGTGTCATTCGAACTCCATTCATGATAATATCTCACCATTGTTCCAGAACATTTGGGACTTTTGAAATACAAGATGTTGAAGGTTGGGCCTCGGTTCTCAAAGTTGCATCTGCCCTAGGCCTGGACAACATTCGCACTCTAGCAATCGAAAAACTTCTTGAGATTTCTTCCCCTGTCGATATCATCATGTTGGCGGAAACCGTTAGTTTTATAGACTCTCAAATGTTGGTCCTTGCCTTCAAGGAGCTTTGTATGAGGCCCGAGCCTCTGACGGAGGAAGAAGGGAGAAAACTTGGGACCGAGTCCTTGAATAAATTGGCTAGAATGAAACACGAGTTGCAACACAATACCGCCCAGTATCTAGATTCTGACAAGGTCGATCGCATGCTTTGTAGGTTAGTCGAAACTTAAAGAGGTTATATTTGTGTGGATTAAGTCGTGTTGGTATTGTTTTACCAAAATTTTTCGACTGATACGATGCTCGTTAATTTTCTGAACATTCAAAGTCCTGTATCTTAGTTTGAATTTTTCCCGTACTAGGACCATCTTAAGCTGTTCTTTGCTCGATTTTTGCTGAGCCTGTCCTTGAGGGTCAAAAAGGCCGTCAGGACTCAGAACCTGTCAGAGCTAATACGAGCAATCCTGCACCATCGCGTAGCTATACTGATGGAACACATAATGACTAAGCTGGCACTCTTATACATGTCTAAAAGAAATGTTATTCTCACAACTGTAAGCACTCAGCGCAACGTTTCTGTCAACTTCTGCCACTTTGTATGGCTTAGTTGGCCTTGTCTGTTGAAAGGTCAAACCGCAATCGATAATTGTCTAAGACACATCGAGTTGCGTCGGCGTTGAGAAACCGCAGGCAATACACGTCTGAGATGCATGTTTGTGTCTATGTTTTATTATTCGTTCATTTGTTCGTCATGTCTCATGGGACATAACTCCTATCCATTTTTCTTTGTATATATACTGTACATTTCGTTGTTGGAACCTCAGTCCGTTCTCTTGAACTCGACTGAGGTACTGTCTTCCTCATATGATATTTTACTCACTCATCGTTGTACGTTAGTACCGTTTAATAGGTATTTACTTAAATACAAGCCCGTTCTCTTGAACTCGACTGAGTACCGTTTAATATTTTCCTCTGAGACGGCCGGATAGCTGACAAATAAAAAGGCAGCTGCTAAGTTGGTCTACACACAGGCAGACAGATGACAAAGTCCGTCTGGTGCCATAGGCCGGCCTCTCATCAGAGTTGCACTTGTAGCAAGCCCCTGATATTGGTCACATTGGGAGGTACCAGCACGACTTTCATTAAAGGGATGTTCAGTACTGTGTTGAAGGTCGCGAAGTTTGAGGGAGCGAGTGTTTAGTGGAGTTCGAGGTGTGGTTAAGCAAGCTGTCAGTGTAGGAGGCTTAGGTGGGGATGGAAAACGAAAGAGGAGATGGAGTGTTTAGGGCAGCGTTTGAGGATAAGTTGTTGATGAGTGGCGGGTCGAAGTTTAATCTTTTTTCTCTGCTGAAAGTCTCATTCTCTTATCTATACATAGACATTGTCTTTCTCCGCGCATGGTACTCGGTACAACCACGAAAATTCTACGCACCGGTCACTTCGCTCCTTCTACCTTCCCAATCTCAAAACTCGCCATCTGACGTTGATAAAATATACCAAAACAAACGTGGACTGGCATGCGTCCAACCGGCACAGTCTGTCGCTCGCTCGGTATCAATACGGCTCTGAACGTGAATTCGACGTACAGGCACAAACTTCAAATCGAGCAACAGCGAATGGAAAAGAAACGAAGATTTGCACCATTACTCATACCGAACAGTTTACAGAAGCATCTATCGCATAAAAGCAAGGCGGAAGTGGCAGCGACGGCAAGCGAAAACAGCAGCGGTTTTCGAGCCAGAAGAAAAACGAGCGGTGGCATTGCTCCAGGAAATCTGTGAAGGAAAGATCAAGTGCAGAGGAGGAAGGAGAAGAAAGGGGCAGGGAAAGAGAGGAAGAGGAAGGTAGAAGTGAAGAGTGAAGAGAGGAAGACGTGAAAGGAAAGGGAGAGGAAGAAGGAGGTTATGAGGAATGTCGGAATGGGTGGGAAGAGGGATAAGAGGGAGGTGGAAGCAAGAAGAGAAAGACGGGCTAGACATTTTCGACGAGTATCATACTATATGCACGAAATGTTGGTAATTCGTTCATGTAGCTCTGATGTACAACGCGACGGGTGCCATAGACAATCACTGGTAACATCGGCATTGGCATTGGCCATCCCCCCCACTTTGGCACAGGCTATCACCTTCGTTTACGACCTGGTACGAAGCTCTTCCTGCCCACCCTCGAATTTCGCTAAAATAGAAGCGAAGTCCACTAGTTCTTTACGTTCGTTCATCGTCTCCAACGCAGATCTAATGTAATCCCAACAATTACCACCAGGGGCTTTGTATAGGGGCATTGCTATGGAAAGCAAAGCCTTAAAAGCCTGGTTTTTATCAGCTGAGCTTCCAAACTCTGCTTTTCCTAATGTAAGCCAATCGCAATTGAGGAGGTAAACCGTTTCAGCCTCCTCTGGAATCTCTTTGGGTTGCAGTCGAGTGTGTGAGTTGTCAGACCAGCCTCCATGAATTATCCTATCGTCAATAGCTAGAGCCGCGTGTGTGGGATGGTCTGTGTGTTTACAATACCCAAGTTTAACTACCGATTTGAGTTTACGTTCCCATGAGAATTTGCGGCGTAATCCAGGAGGTGTTTCGGGTCCGATGCGAGTAGCAGCGGGCAAGGGTGACCCAGACGCTGTCAAGATACTCACGAAAAGGTAGAGTAGAGTGAACAGGCGTGAGGTAGTGACCGCGAAGAGCATTTTCGAAATGGCTTAGACACGAGGCGTTCAAGGGCAGGGTAGGTCAAATCTACTTCACAGTGTGACCACTGTAAATATGACCAGAAGATATTCCAAGTGTTCAATAGACGTACCAGGGTCACAATCCGTCGTGAGTGTCCAATGATTGCTGAGAAAAAAGAAGGCAGAATATGGAGTGCGAGTCGGAATGTTTTTTTTTTTTCTAGTTATCTAGTCCCATCGTTGAGTAAAGGCCAAAGAACTTGCAATGAAACTCGGAAACATACCGAGCAGTTGCAAAAATCGATAGGAATTTGCTACCAGGTCCCGGCTACCAGAGTGAGAACGGGAGACAAAAGCTATTGTGACACCAAGTAAGGAATTGGGAGAAGACCAAGTGCATGGTAAAGCTCATACCGAACCAGCGCAAAGTGTACGAGTATATAACGAAGCTAAGTGTGTTGGAAGAAGGATGAGGGGACTATCTTTCATCACGCCCTGATACTCATATCTTTTCGCTGACCTGGAATAGCTTGATGGTTGCCAATGAAGAAATCATCAAACAAGAGTTGTGTGGGCTATGGTGTCCATCTTGCGAGCACATTTCAGTGAGCCGACGGATGGCACGCTTCAACAATGCGAACTCGCACAAGCGGGAATCGTCCTTGATTCATATATTCTTTCTTGGGGATGTTGCATAAGTTATCAGTCTCAATTGCATTTGATCCTGAATGCGTTTTGTCTGCACAGACTGGGCCCATAAACCTGTGAGATTAGCGAGCGATAAAGCACTCGAAATTAGGGGTGCTCAATTCTTCCCGGTTAAAAAAAAAAGACGAAAAAGTTCAAAGTCCGCCGGCCCTGAGCACATCTGATCAGTCAGTGATAAGTATCGCTGCACCTTGTTTTCTCATCTCCTCGATTTTTTCATTGGTCTCATTGGTTTCATTGAACAAAGCACCTGCATGAGTGTTGAGAGATATTTTAATACCTATTTAATGGTATGTACTCTTGTCAATGAGCCCTGATAGTCACATTATTAGAGTCTTCCATGAGTTCTGCAGTCATGAACAGATGAACAGCTGAGATGCATCCTCAATATACTGTATCCTCTATAAACTCCTCCTGTAGTTCCCTCAGAGTTCACTTTAGCATTATATTGAAGCTACAAGGCAAAGAAACTGTTATCGGATGTGCAATCATTATTCCTTGTTCTTTTACCCTTGTCCCTTACCCTGGTTCCTATTGTTTCAGACTCGTATATATAGTACAGTAGACAGCTACCAGTTCCCTATCTCGACCTCTTGGTCTTTGGGAACTAGGTCCGTGTTTGTATCTTCGTTTACACTCAATATTGACTTGGTCTTTGGGAACTAGCTTGCCTTATTTGACCCTTGTGATTGGCCCTTCGTGCTATCACAGTCGCTAAGATCACTTTTCCTTTCTACCTTTGTGTGTTGAGCATTACTCACACTCAGGTTTGTGCTTGTGCTGTGCTTTTGATCACTTCCCATCATCGCTTCCGCCTACGTTGCGACAGTACACCTGTAGATTGACTGGTTGGTAATCGAAAGAGGAGAAGAGCATTGTTGCGTGCAGGAATTATTGGTCACACATCAGAAGAACTTTGGTGTGCCACCGGTTATACTTATTCCCAACAGTTGGCCAAAGCAGCGCATAAGGATAAACCACAAAAGACTTTTGAGGAAATGGTACCTACTACTTATCAGAAACTGTTATATTCATGCGATAATGGTTCCACAATATACGCGTTAGTCATCGCTATCATATCGCTAAGTTCTCTCTTCGCGACTTCGCCCTACTCTCTTCGCTACTTAACACTTCGCTCTCTTACGCTTCGCTCGCTTCGCTGACTTCGCGTCATACTACTGTTATGTTCGCTTGTCCATTTGTTCACTTGTTCATTATGTTCTATCCTTTGTTTTGTTTCTCTTATTGTCTTTTACATCCCCTTTTATTCTATTGTCTTTTTCATTCTTATTGTCATTTCTTATCTACACGTCTGACATACGAGATAGCGAATTAGTATAAATAGGTAGCATCAAGTATGGTAGACTTTAGTTTTGACATCGACTTAGATTGACTCCGAACGCCCTCTTCTAAATTCAACTACTATCCTTATATTCGCTTCGCCAACGAGCTTCGCTCGTTACTTCGTCGGACAGCGCGGTGTATAGAGGTGTTGCTAATAGCTTCGCCGAAGTCCAATCTCGCTCGGAGGTTGTCAGATCGCTTCGGGATTTCGTTTGTTCGATATTTCGCCCGAAGGATTTGCACGATCTTAACAGTATTTCAAAACTCAACTATACATCGTTATTTGATTCTATCTCACTATGCTTCGAACACCTCCAGGTGAAACATCTAATACTCGACAACGCCAACGAACAATCACCAACGAATCCAGTAACTCTGGAATTACGGAATCCACTGTCACGAATCCCTTTGTCGCTAACGCGCAAAGTCTCTCTCCATTCAACCGCTCTCGTTTTGCCCGCATTCAGAATGTCAGTCAAGAACGACGACGAACAAACCCCAACTTCGCTACGGTTTGACTCAGTGAAGCGAACATTACGGTTCCACCTTCACCACCTCCCGCTGTTACGGGATTTAGCAACTCGCCTTCAATTGATTCACTTCGTCGACTTTATGTAACCACTGGCCGTGGACGCGCAAGCGATCGACCAACCTCACCCTCCGCTCATATTCAGAATCCGATCGAGGAAGCTGAAGAACATGACGAGGATGACCAGAATCAAGGCGAAGAACACAGCGAACATGGCGAAGACGACAATCACAACCCTCAACCTTCGGGTGACCCGGGCGATGATGGCGGAAATGACGGTGGAGATGGCGGAGGTGGTCCAGGCGGCCCTCCAGGTGGCGGTCCTCCAGGCGGTGGCCATCCCGATGGTCCCGATGGTCCTCCCGGTAATCCTGGTAATCCTGGTAATCCTGACGGTAATATCAACGACCCTAACAATCCGGAAAATATCGCTATGGGTCTTATGACCTCTATGCTTACTACTCTTCAGGGTCTCTCATCGGTCATGGGTAAAGTTGGTAATGGCGACGGTTCATCGAAAGCGAAGCTTCGCGATCCCGATGTCTTTGATGGCTCGGAGCCGCGAAAACTCCAATCATTTCTCGCTTCGCTTGCGCTCATCTTCGCCGAACGACCAAACTATTTTACCGACGAACGAAAAGTTTCCTACGCCTTGTCATACCTCAGTGGGTCTGCCAAAGAATGGTTTGAACCTGACCTGCTTAATCCAGATCCTTTTGACCCTCCTGCTTGGATGCACTCATTCCAATACCTTGTTCAGGAGCTAACGGATAATTTCGGTCTGTATGATATGGAAGGCGATGCGGAAGAACGTCTAGGAAATCTCCGCATGAAGGAAAACGACACAATTCGGAAATACATGATTCGGTTTAATTCGCTCGCTGCACAGACTAACTGGGACGCTGTCGCTTTAGCTTGGGCTTTCAAACGCGGTCTTAGTACCCGGCTCAAGGACGAACTTGCTCGCTCATACCCGGAACCGGTCACACTCATTGATCTTAGGCGCGAGGTACAGCGTATTGACAGTCGTTACTGGCGTCGCGAAGAGGAGCGGAAGCGCAAATCTGCGCACGCTAGGGACCAATCTCAGAAATCTGGTTCAGGTAAAGGCAAGAAATTGAACGACATTCCCGCAACTACAGCACCCCCTTCGTCTTCGAACCCATCTTCCTCGTTTGGCGCTACTCAGTCGAAGAAAGGAAATAAATCTGGCAAAAATCGCGGACAGGGAACCTCGGATCAATCCAACAACTCTTCCAGTGGACGAGCTAACTCGACATCAGCGAAACCATATGCTGACAAGCTCAACTCAAGCGGCAAACTGACGGATGTGGAGTACGAGAAGCGAAAGAAGAATGGACTTTGCTTATTCTGTGGCGCTCCCGGTCACAAGCTCAGCAAATGTCGGAAGCGACAGGCCTCAGAAGCCTCCAAAGCTCGCGCGGCTAGTACGGTAGATTCGGCTACTTCGCCGGAGTCGCCAAAATAGTCCGCAGCTCTAGTTCCCCGGTACAAGACTGGAGTTGCGTTGACGAGGATTGTACCGACTCACGGGAAGTATATCTCAACGCATCCGCTCTTTCTTTGAACGATAAATCACTTCGCTTACATTTGACTACTGAATTTCACATTTCCGATACTACTTTGAACGCACCGAACACTTATCTACTCAAATTTCTCGCTCTTCTTGACTCAGGCTCTACCGATTGTTTCATTGATTCTCGCTACGTTTCCCAAAATAACATCCCAATCACGCGTATCCCTTCTATAAATCTTAGGTTATTCGATGGCTCTTTAGCACCAACTCCGATCTCGGAGATAGCTTCTCTACCTATTCGTTTTCCCTCTGGCGAACTTTTAAATTTGGACTTTTATGTCACTTCGCTCGATTCTTCGTGTAAAGCAGTTCTAGGATATAATTTCCTTCGCCGCTACAACCCGTTGGTTGACTGGTCGACTGGAAACATCGCATTCCGCGAACTCGCTAATACTCAAGATCACTTACAGACGTCACATCCTGTTGCAATGCCTTCGCCATCCCAGGATGATATTTCGGTGGACACTCCACGCTCACAACAACCTTCGCCGACACACGCGCCGAAGTCTCGCTCCTCTCGCCGAGGCACCCTAAAAGAGAAGTTTCCCTTTGAACCAATCTACACTTACCCTTCTGTTTCACAAAGGTCCTCACGCTTAGACAAAGACGAAATCGACATACGACTACTTGGAGCTGCAGCATTCCGTCGTGTTTGCAAGGAGGAAGGGTTCGAACCAATCCTCTTTCACGCAGTTCATTCGGAGCTCGCTGGACGCCTCGCCAAATCGGACAAGCCAGTCCCGAAACCGACAGCACCCGAAATACCCGCCGAGTATGCCGATTTCATTGATGTTTTTGACAAAGCCAAAGCCGATACATTAGCGGAACATCGACCCTATGACCTAAAGATTGAACTAGAAGACGGCAAGGAACCACCACTTGCTCGCATCTATCCACTTTCGCCTAAGGAACAAGAAGCCCTTCGCGCATTCTTGGACGAACACATCACTTCGGGATTTATTTCACCTTCGACCTCGCCGCACGGCGCCCCAGTGCTCTTCGTTCCGAAGAAGGGCGGAGCACTTCGCCTTTGCGTCGACTTTCGCGGACTCAATAGAATTACCAAAAAGGATCGGTATCCTCTCCCTTTACTTTCTGATCTTCTTGATGCTCCTGGAAAAGCTAAAATTTATACAAAGATCGACTTACAGCATGCATTCCACCTCGTCCGCATCCACGAAGGCGACGAGTGGAAAACAACTTTCCGCACTCGATATGGATCATTCGAATGGAACGTTATGCCGTTCGGACTTAGCAACGCACCTGCAGCATTTCAACGCTTCATCAACACTGTCTTCGCTGACATGCTCGACATCAACCTAATTGTCTATATGGACGACTTACTCATCTATTCAGACAGTATTGAAGAACATTGCGAACACGTTCGCGAGGTCCTGCGAAGATTGCGCGCTAACAACCTTTTCGCCAACTCTGCGAAATGCGAATGGCACAAAACAACCGTCGAATATTTAGGCTACATCCTATCACCGGAAGGTCTTCGCATGGCTGACGATAAAATCAAGGTTATCATCGATTGGCCTACTCCTCGTAAAGTCAAAGATATCCAATCATTCCTTGGTTTTGCTAATTTCTATCGCCGATTCATCGATAAATATAGTGGCATTGTCCTACCCCTTACGCGACTCACGCGAAAGGATTCGCCGTGGGTCTGGACTTCGCAATGCCAGGACGCATTCGATTCGCTTAAATTCGCCTTCACACACGCTCCTATCCTTGCTCATTGGGAGCCGAACAAACTACTTACGGTCGAAACTGACGCTTCAGACTACGTCATCGCCGCCATCCTTTCAATTACTCTCGAGGACGGAATACATCCAGTCGCCTTCTATTCGCGAACCTTGCAGGCTGCCGAGCTCAACTACGATACTCACGATAAAGAACTCCTGGCGATCTTTGAAGCCTTCAAGTCGTGGCGACATTACCTCGAAGGATCAGGCGACCCTATCGACGTTGTCACCGATCACAAAAACCTCGAATACTTCGCGACAACGAAGATCTTGACGCGCCGACAAGTGCGATGGTCCGAATTTTTACACCAATTCAACATGGTAGTTCGCTTTCGCCCAGGTAAGCTCGGTGAAAAACCCGACGCTTTGACTAGACGATGGGACGTCTACCCTAAAGAGGGGGATAGCACCTACCTACGCCAAGGTCAACCCTCATAATTTTCGGCCCATTTTCACTAACGAGCAACTAACCACGTCACTCCGCGCAACGTTTCTGCAAGCTCCAGCACTTCGCGCATCGTTTATTATGGACGTCGATGCACTTCACGAATCCATTCGTAACGCTTATCAACATGACGCTGACGCAACACTTGGATTACAGTATGCAGAAGATGCAGAACGACCACGCTGGACCTTGGACTCGGACGGTTTACTTCGCCTTGATCAGCGAATTTACGTTCCGAATCACGACGACCTTCGACTACAAGTACTTCGCAACCACCACGATCATCCTTTGGCAGGGCACTTCGGTATGAATCGCACTCTCGAATCCATTCGCCGAATATATACCTGGCCGAAGATTCGTGACTTTGTTCGGGATTACATCTCATCCTGTACTGACTGCGGACGCAACAAGCCTCGACGACATCGCCCTTACGGACTGCTCAAACCACTCCCAGTACCACTTCGCCCTTGGGACTCGATATCTATGGACTTCATAGAGCAGCTTCCGAACTCCGAAGGGCATACCGCGATCCTAGTGATTGTCGACCGAGCTTCAAAGCAATCAATTTTCATTCCTACTTATGACACCATTACATCCGAACAACTCGCTAATCTATTCGTCATCCACGTATTCTCCAAACATGGTGTCCCGAACCACGTAACCTCGGACCGAGGTTCGGAGTTTGTTTCAGCCTTCTTCCAGGCCTTGGGTAAAGCCTTAGACATGGAACTTCATTTCACATCCGGTTATCATCCAGAAGCTGATGGTCAGACAGAACGAGTC
Source organism: Lentinula guzmanii (assembly GCA_027919855.1). Classification (NCBI taxonomy): domain Eukaryota; kingdom Fungi; phylum Basidiomycota; class Agaricomycetes; order Agaricales; family Omphalotaceae; genus Lentinula; species Lentinula guzmanii. Next base: position 20,373 of record JANVFO010000114.1, read on the forward strand.
AATCAAACCCTCGAACAATACATTCGAATCTACTGTTCTTACCAGCAAGACGATTGGGCCAAGCTATTACCAATTCCCGAGTTCGCGTATAACAACGCGCCGAACGCTTCTACCGGTATTTCGCCATTCTTCGCTAACAAAGGCTATCATCCCAACATCACCGTTCATCCGGAATACAAACTCGCTTCAGACACCGCTCGAGACTTCGTAGTCAACCTTGACGAACTTCACGCGACACTTCGCGACGAAATCGCACGAGCACAAACCAAGTACAAAGCACAGGCAGATCGTACACGCATCTCAGCACCGGAGTTCCCTGTAGGGTCTCAGGTCTACGTTCTCGCTGAGCACATTCGCTCCACTCGTCCTACTCCAAAGTTCGCTGAAAAGTTTCTTGGTCCTTTCCTAGTTATCGAACGTGTAGGCTCGCTTTCATACAAGCTCGACTTACCCCAATACATGAGCAGGATTCATCCTGTCTTCCACGTTTCACAGCTCGAACCTCACACCGAAAACATCATTCCAAATCGGATTCAATTGCCACCACCCCCGATCGAAGTAGATGGCGAAGAGGAATTCGAAATCGCCGAAATCCTCGATTCGAAGATTGACCGTAGACGAAAAGCTTGCCCTCTTCTCTACTACGTCCGATGGAATGGGTACGAGGGAACCCCAGACGAGTTCTCCTGGGTTCTCGCTACGGTGAAGAAGGATAGGTTGGTCCAAGCGGGGACCAGTGAGAACTTTCAGTCGGGCTTGCTGATCAGCTATGAGTGGGAGAGCAGTTTCGTAGTTTTAACACCAATTGTGACCTACGAAGTATGTTAGTACAATAATAATCAAGAATACTCACTCGGATCGTCTTCTCTGACGATATTCAACTAACTCTGACTCGATTCAAACTTGGGTAAAAGTGGAAGATGATCTTTCTACTGCCTTCGGGCCATACATATAGTGATCGATTCTGACAACTGCGCGTTCTCTCGCGCTGTCAGACATCGTATAACCAATTGAAGTTGATAGATAATGAGAATTGTTGTTGAAATATGATTGTCCGTTTGAAATGGAATGTCCTTCCTCCCTGTCCAGCGCTTCCAACAATCTAAGGAGTTCACCGGGTGACATGCAAGACGTGTTGGTGACCTAAAGCTGTCGACTTCAGCTTCAACGAGGAGCCCAAACTCGTTGGGTCAAGGCATGCACCGAATGATTCCGTCGATGCCTTTAGCAGCTGTTGAGTTCGGCGACAGATAGGAGAATGAAGATAGTAATTGAAATGGCCCAACCTTCCCCTCTTATCCAACTCTTCCCTTCTCCAGATCCAGATAGGTAAATTGTCGACGATAATGAGGAGAGTTGTCTTTATGTTGTAGCGATGTTGAATAACGTTCGGACCGCGAAGTGACAAGAACATATAGGTAGAAGAGAGAATCGAAATATTTGGAGGATTTTTGAGAAAATTATTGTGAAGAGAAATTTGAGATGAACGCTGAAAGATAATGACAACCTAAATGTGGTGGAAAATATGAAGGGTGTTGGGATTCAATAACGAAATGTTAACATATTATATCGGGCCACCAGTAGGACCGGTAGTCCTACTACAACGGAGATTCGAACTAACGAAGACGTGCCTGAAGTAGATGCCCTTCTCACATTCCACCAACGGTATCCGAATAAGCCAGGACCACTAGATAAGGTCTTGCGAACCTAGTTCGCTCTTTTTCTTACCTTTCTCAATTTCTCTTTCTCTCACTTTCCACTCGCGTTTTATTCGCGGGGAACACACAATGATAGTACTTGAGTGTTGTTCCCTCATAAACATTTTTTCTTTTATTTTTAACTAGTTCGCCAAATACGCGAACTTTATTCAAAACTCACTAAGTCCTTTTTCGCTCTTCGCAAAGTTTGCTGCGAATCAACTCGTTTCGAAATATTTACTTATGTTCACTCAAAATTTGTTACAAGATATTTCTTTTTATATATACAAAAAGGTTCTCTACTATAAAACAACAATCTTCATTCATCTTCATTGTTTTTCTCTTCGTTTCCCTCGCCCTCGCTCTCCTCGTTTGCCTCATTCTCCTTTGCCTCCAGTATTCTCGCAATCCTCGCGAGTTCACTCTCGATCCTCTCCTCTTCCTTCCTCACAGTCGCCTTACGCATCCGCAGCTTCTGACGCAGACGCGCCAATCGTTCCTTCTTCCTATCCTCCATCCTCTTCCTCGGCCTCCTCCTCTCGTCATCGCCATCATCATCGAGACGGCGCCTGCTGCCGCTGGCCTTTGCGTTGCTGTGCATGATGGTAGGGAGTGGATGTAATGAACGAAGGAGATACGAAACGAACTTCAACGTTGGCAAAATAAGGACATCCAAACATCACGTGATTTGCTTATCTTATCACGGCAGGATCGGCAGATCACGAGCTTCGGAAAATTTAGGATCACGGAACATTTCGGAATTTCGACATGAAGATTTTTTCATGAAGCTCTTGAGGGCAAGAGCTTAAGAGGGGGATACTGTTATATTCATGCGATAATGGTTCCACAATATACGCGTTAGTCATCGCTATCATATCGCTAAGTTCTCTCTTCGCGACTTCGCCCTACTCTCTTCGCTACTTAACACTTCGCTCTCTTACGCTTCGCTCACTTCGCTGACTTCGCGTCATACTACTGTTATGTTCGCTTGTCCATTTGTTCACTTGTTCATTATGTTCTATCCTTTGTTTTGTTTCTCTTATTGTCTTTTACATCCCCTTTTATTCTATTGTCTTTTTCATTCTTATTGTCATTTCTTATCTACACGTCTGACATACGAGATAGCGAATTAGTATAAATAGGTAGCATCAAGTATGGTAGACTTTAGTTTTGAAATCGACTTAGATTGACTCCGAACGCCCTCTTCTAAATTCAACTACTATCCTTATATTCGCTTCGCCAACGAGCTTCGCTCGTTACTTCGTCGGACAGCGCGGTGTATAGAGGTGTTGCTAATAGCTTCGCCGAAGTCCAATCTCGCTCGGAGGTTGTCAGATCGCTTCGGGATTTCGTTTGTTCGATATTTCGCCCGAAGGATTTGCACGATCTTAACAGAAACACGCTAAAGTCTTTTCAGAAAAGGAATCCGAATGCCTACCAGAACACAAGCCCTGGGACCATGCTATTGATCTGAAGCCTGATGCACCGGAAACCTTGCATACCAAAATTTATCCAATGTCACCCAACGAACAAGAGGAACTAGACCGATTCTTAGAGGAAAACCTATGAAAAGGGTATATCTGTCCCTCTCAATCCCCACTAGCATCTCCAGTCTTCTTTGTCAAAAAGAAGGATGGGAAACTTTGCTTTGTACAGGACTACCAATGATTGAATGAATACACTGTCAAAAACCGATACCCACTTCCTCTGGTTACCGACATCATCAGCTGCTTACAAAAATCGAAGATGTTTACCAAGTTCGATGTTTGCTGGGGATACAACAATGTGCGGGTGAAGGAAGGACACGAGTGGAAGGGAGCATTTGCAACTAACTGAGGGCTCTGAGCCCTCGGTGAACCTTTGGTCATGTGCTTTGGTTTAACAAACTCACCCGCTACGTTCCAAGCCTTGATGAATTCGATTTTTGCTGACTTAATTGCCTCAGGGAAGGTGGCGGCATACCTGGACAACACCCTTATCTTTACCGAGACACTGGAAGAGCACAGAACCATAGTCCACGAGGTCCTCACCTGGTTGGCCCAACACAATCTCTATTTACGACCAGAGAAGTGTGAATTTGAGCAATCATCCATCGGATACCTGGGACTTGTCATCAGCGAAGGCGAAGTATGTATGGATCCAGTAAAAATAGAAGCGGTAAAGAACTGGCCTACCCCTACCTCACTTCGTGATCTCCAAGGCTTCTTAGGGTTCGCCAACTTCTACTGACGATTCATCAAAGGATTTGCAAAGAAGGCCCGTCCACTTAATGATCTCATGCGAAAGGACATCAAATGGCAATGGGGATCGGCACAGCAGGAAGCATTCGAGACCCTAAGGGATGCCTTCAGCTCAGCCCCAATCCTGGTGCTATGGGACCCAGGAAGGCCAACCCGGATTGAAGTAGATGCCTCGGGATTCGCTTCAGGGGGGACACTACTACAACTACAGGAAGATGGACTCTGGCACCCAGTCACATTCCGGTCAGCCTCCCTGAACCCAGCGGAATGAAATTACGAAATCTATGACAGGGAAATGTTGGCTATCATTGAAGCACTCAAAGATTGGAGACACTACCTGGAAGGATTACCCGAACCATTTGAAATCATCACCAATCATCAAAACCTTGAATTTTGGAGGATAGCTCAGGATCTTAGCCGATGACAAGCACGATGGGCCCTCTGGCTTTCCCAATTCAATTTCCGTCTCAAACATTGCCCAGGAAAATCAAACACACAAGCCAACACTCTCTCACGGATGCCCCATCACCAGGTAATTGACGCAGAAGACAACAAGGAACAGACAGTACTCCAACCACAGCATTTTATCAACGCATCTCACATGGTACTATTCCACAATCCCTTACTTGAATGGATCCGGGAGGTTAGCGAATGGGAGGCAGAAGTATTGGATGGATTAAAGAGCCTGAAGGGACCACAAGCGCTGACAGGAGGATTGGACGAGTGGAAGGAGGACAACGGTTTGGTGTATTATTGAAACAAGGTATATGTACCACCCAAGTACTGGTACAATGTCACGATTCACCTACAGCTGGACACCCAGGGATGCATGGTACATTAGAACTCGTTAGCAGACAGTACTGGTGGCCAGGGATGCGATCATTTGTGGACAAATATGTAGAAGGATGCGACCTCTGTCAACGGAAGCGACTCAACCCACACCACTCTTCTCCACTCCAGCCTCTCCCTGTTCCAGACAGTCCGTGGCAGGATATTGGTGTAGACCTCATTGGAGAGCTCCCCATGACCCAGTGTTACGGCCATGCCAAGTTCAACTCCCGCAGTCCCGACGATCTTTTCCCGGTATTTTGACTTCATCATTTTCTTCCGTCGCGGAGCTTACCTCTGTGATCCTTTTACACTTTGTGTTAAGATCGTGCAAGACCCTTGGGCGAAATATTGAATAGACAAATCCAAAAGCATCCTGACAACCTCCGAGCGAGATTGGACTTCGGCAAAGCTATTAGCAACACCTCTATACACCGCGCTGTCGGACAAAGGAACAAGCGAAGCTCGTTAACGAAGCGAATGAAAGAAGAGTAGTTGACTTTAGAAGGGGGTGTTCGGAGTCAATCTAAGTCGATTTCAAAACTAAAGTCTACCATACTTGATGCTACCTATTTATACTAATTCGCTATCTCGTATGTCAGACGTGTAGATAAGAAATGACAATAGGAATGAAAAAAGACAATAGAATAAAAGGGGATGTAAAAGACAATAAGAGAAACGAAACAAAGGATAGAAACATAATGAGCAAGTGAACAAATGAACAAGCGAACATATCAGTAGGATGACGTGAAGTCAGCAAAGAGAGCGAAGTGTAAGAGAGCGAAGTGTTAAGTAGCAAAGTGTTAGAGTTATGCTGAATACAGCCAAGTGGACCGTCCGATGCGATGCGGTGCGGTGCGGGATAATAGTAATGGGACGTTGATACCACTATTAGTAGTACCCTCGTTAGAGTCGCGTGTCCCAGGTAGAAGCAGTCGGATGGAGCGAAGGATCCGATCCGAAGCGAAGCGAGTGTAATGTCTCAACTGAGTATAGACTGTATAAGTCAACTGAAGTCGATATTTAAACTGAAGTACAGCTAAGCTACACTACGGCTTAAATACTAGTCTTGTAGCTAACCAGAGTAATAAGTAAATAACACATGTATAAGAAGATGACTGATGAGCATATGATCTCGGTAAGAAGTAATAATGTTGAATGAAGGAATGTGAGGATGTTAACTATAAGTGTTGTAATAAAGAAAGTGTAATCGCATCCTTCGGATGCGATGAAGGAATAAACGTGTAACGGATCCATCGGACGCGATGGAAGCGATTAGTGTATGTATGTGTATAAAGAAATAGACTGTCCTGCATGAATATAACAGTATCCCCCTTTTGGGCTTGAGCCCACGAAAGCCCAAAAATCCAAAGTCCAAAGTTCCCCGTGGAAGCGATCATTCCGGTGTGATGCGAAAAGTACCCGATGTGCAAAAATTCCAAGTCCCCTAATGCGTGTTGAAAATTTTCAACCAACATGAAGTCTTGTGATGCGAAGGTGGTCCGTGCGCAATTTGAAGACCATAAAAGCTGGTCCGTTAGGACGAGTGGACTTCAACTTTTTCCCTTCTTCAAGAAAAATGTCTTCTCCACAAAAACTCACATCATCCCAAATCGCCGCGCAACTCCGTCAGATGCAGGAGCAACTGCTCGCTGCACAGGAGGAGGAAAGACTAGAAGCGGAGCGAGTGGCCGAAGAGCAAGCGAGGCGTGCGGCAGAGGAGCGAAAGAAGAAGGAGGAAAAGGAATTAGCAGAGAAGAAACGGAGGGTCGAGGAGGCGAAGCGAGCGAAGGCAGCGAAGAAAAAGTTGGAAGAGGCTGAAAGGAAAAGACAGGAAGAGTTGGCTGAGGCGAGAAAGGGTAAGGCACGAGAAGTAGTGCCACAAAAAAGGGTTATGGAAGATATCTCGGATCCGTCGGATCCTCCATATCAAGTGAGTAATTTCTCTTTTGCCTTTTTCTTGTAATTGATTTGGTTAGCCGGAAGAATCAATCAACAACGATAGTGAGCGAGATGAGGAGCCGAAGGCTCCGAAGAAAAAGAAGAGAAAGGGTAATAATGCCCAGGTGAGTGCTCTTAACTTTAATTGATTCTTTTGTTGATCTTTTCTTTTTAGCCCGTCGCAAGTACTTCGTCCGCTCGGCCCGCCTGCGCACGATGCATTGAGAAGGAATTGGACTGTCGTCCCCAGGACCAGTCGAACACGGTTTCCTGCTATCACTGCAGGAAATCCAAAGTTCACTGTTCCTGGAATGACAAGATCAAGTCCAATCCCATCGTCGGAGACGCGTCGCAGCCGACGGACTTCTATGAGAGGATAGCTGGAGCCATGGAGGGCATCCAGGATTCCATGGTGGGTATTGCCTATGAACTTAGGCAATTCCGCCTTCAAGTGGGATCTTGGCAAGATACCATTCTAGCCGATCGCAGCCGTCGGGCCCGGACAGGGGAAGCGTTGGAGGCCTTGGAAATAGAGAGGGAGTTGGAGGAGTTAGAAGAGGAAGAAGAAGATTATATAAAAGATTTAAGAAGACAAAAGAAAGAAGCAGAGTTGGGAGAAGAAGAGGATGAAGAAGATGAAGAGGAAGAAGAGGAGGAAAATATCGTGAGGCGATCGGCTCCGATATAATTATAGTTTTGTTTGTTTTGTTGTTTGTTTTATTGTTGTATATAATGTAATGATTTTCTTGGCTTTTTGTTTTGTGTGATTGTAAATAGTTGTAATAAAAGGGTGTTATTAGTATAATGAATGAAAATGAATTTTTCGTTTAAGTCTTTATGTCCGACGGACGGTGCGAAATATAAGTAATAAATGGAAATGATGTGGAGAGTACCAGAAGGATAAATGAGTTTATTGTAGTGGTCCTGGTTTGTCTGGATAACGTTGGTGGAATGCTGGTACCAACTCGTCCGCATGGATGTCGTCGGCTCCGATCCAGGAAAATTCTTCATCTGTTCCTTCATAACCTGCCCATCGCACGAAGTATCGTAAAGGACAACGTTTGAACCTACGATCCATTTTGGAATCAAGTACTTCAGCAACAAAGTACTCCTCTTCACCATCAATTTCGATTGGTGGCGGAGGCGACTGCGTGCGAAGCGAAAATGGATTGGGGGTGACTGGTTCTAGTTGTGATACGTGGAAAACTGGATGGATGCGACGGAGGTAATCTGGAAGCTGTAACTTGTATGAAAGAGTTCCTGGACGGTCAATGACCTTGAAAGGACCAAGATATTTTTCGGAAAATTTCTCAGTAGGGCGAGTGGATTTAATGTGTTTAGCCAGAACGAAAACTTCGGATCCGATCGGAAACTCTGGAGCTGGAATTCGTTTTCTATCAGCCTGGTCTTTATAACGTTTCTGTGCATTAGTAATTTCGTCACGAAGGAAAGAATGTAATTCATCAAGATTGACTACAAAGTCGCGCGCGGTGTCCGATCGCACGTCAACTTCTGGTCGAATCGAGATATTCGGATGATAACCTTTGTTGGCGAAGAATGGTGTGATGCCAGTGGATGCGTTCGGAGCGTTATTGTAAGCGAATTCTGCAATGGGCAATAAGCTAGCCCAATCATCTTGTTGATAAGAGCAGTAAATTCGGATGTACTGTTCAAGTGTTTGATTAACTCGTTCAGTCTGTCCGTCCGCTTCCGGATGGTATCCAGATGTATAGTGAAGTTGCATAGAAAGTGATTGACCTAAAGCTCTAAAGAAAGCAGAAACAAATTCGGATCCGCGGTCAGAGGTTACGTGGTTAGGTACTCCATGTTTAGAAAAGACGTGAATAACAAAAAGCTCAGCTAGTTGTTCAGAAGTGATTGTATCATGGGTAGGAATGAAAATTGCTTGTTTAGATGCACGGTCAACAACTACTAGTATAGCAGTGTATCCGTCCGAGGAGGGTAGTTGTTCAATGAAATCCATTGATATTGAATCCCATGGTCTAACTGGTACTGGTAGTGGTTTGAGTAGACCATAAGGACGATGTCTTCTAGATTTGTTTCGGCCACATATGGTGCATGAAGAGACATAGTCTCGAACGAACTCTCGGATCCGCGGCCATGTGTACTGCCTACGGATGGATTGTAGCGTCCGGTTCTGTCCGAAGTGACCTGAAAGAGGATGATCATGGAAGAATTGTAAAACTTGTATACGCAGATTGGAATGATCAGGGACAAAAATTCGTCCGTCAAAACGTAACAAACCAGTTTCATCTAGTGTCCAACGAGGTTTTGGTCATCTTGTGCATGTTGTAATCCAGTCACTGAATCCGGATCGAGCGATAGTGCGGATTTGATCGCCTCATGCAAGGCTCCGATATCCATTACTATTGACGCTCTAAGTGACGGACCTTCCAAGAATGTAGCTCGTAGTGAAGTAGTGAATTGTTCATTAGTGAATATTGGTCTGAAGTTTTGTGGATTGATTTGCGCATAGCCGATATCCCCCTCTTTTGGATAGACGTCCCATCGTCTAGTGATCGCATCCGGTTTCGCGCCTAGCTTTCCGGGGCGGAAGCGAATCACCATGTTAAATTGATGTAGAAATTCCGACCATCGCACCTGCCTACGGGTAAGAACTTTAGTAGTAGAAAAGTACTCAAGGTTTTTATGATCCGTGACAACGTCAATCGGATCCCCGGAGCCTTCGAGATAATGACGCCAAGCTTTAAAGGCTTCAAAGATGGCTAAAAGTTCTTTATCGTGAGTATCATAGTTAAGTTCGGCAGCTTGGAATGTGCGAGAGAGAAATGCGATCGGATGGATCTCGCCATCCTCCAGTATAATGGATAGGATCGCAGCGAGCGCGTAATCCGACGCATCCGTTTCTACAATGAGTCGTCTGTTGGGCTCCCAATGAGCGAGAATAGGAGCGTTAGTAAAAGCAATTTTAAGTTTATCAAAAGCTTGTTGGCAAGCATCGGACCAATTCCAAACTACACCCTTGCGAGTGAGTCTAGTCATCGGTACCACAATATCACTGTAATTAAAAATAAAACGTCTGTAGAAATTAGCAAATCCCAGAAAAGATTGAATGTCTTTAACCTTCCGAGGCACAGGCCAATCAATGATAGCCTGTACCTTGTCTTTAGCCATGGTGAGACCTTCGGGCGATAGAATGTAGCCTAGATACTCCACTGTGTCAACTTCGAAGTAACATTTTGCTGGATTACAAAATAGCTTGTTTTGCGGAGCCGTCGGAGCACTTCACGGACGTGCTTACGATGCGTCTGTAGATCGTCCGAATAGATGAGTATGTCATCTAAATAGACTATACAACAAACATCAAGTAGATCAGCTAAAACATCATTGACAAACCGTTGAAAAGCGGCTGGAGCATTAGTTAGTCCAAAAGGCATAACTTTCCATTCGAAGGATCCGTAACGGGTCCGGAAAGTTGTTTTCCATTCATCACCAGCAGCAATACGTACTAAGTGATAAGCGTGAGCAAGGTCGAATTTGGTGTAATATTTGGCTTTTTTCGGAGCATCCAATAAATCTGAAATAAGTGGTAAAGGATAACGATCCTTCTTGGTGATAGCATTGAGTCCTCTGAAGTCCACACATAGTCTGAGTGATCCATCCTTTTTCGGAACGAAGAGGACGGGTGCGCCGTGAGGCGAGGTGGATGGTTGTATGGCTCCATTAGCGAGTTGTTTGTCCAAGAAGTCTCTAAGAGCTTCAAGCTCCTTTGGTGAAAGTGGATAGATTCGTCCAAGCGGTGGTTCCTTTCCATCCTCTAGTTCAATCTTGAGGTCATAGGGTCTATGTTCCGGAAGCTCCTCGGATGCGATTTCGTCAAACACATCTGCAAAATCTTTATACTCATCAGGAATGTTAGTACTATTGGAAGATTTTGTTTTTGTAGTAGAGCTTCGAGCGAATACCTCTGAAGGCATTACATGAATTAACATAGGTTCCATACCTTCTTTTTTACATGCCCGATGGAAAGCGACGGCTCCGATGAGTGCGATATTAATATCAGAGTTGTCTAGTCGGGATGCCATTTGTGCTAAAGAAGGGTAAGTATAGATAGGTTCAAAAGGAAATTTGTCCGATAATGGACGAGGGGTACGATGAGAGCGAGAGCGATGTGATGAGCGAGAGCTCGATCGTGAGTGAGTCTCCAGTGGATCCGTTTCGGAAGCGAAAGGAGTAGACGTCTGGATAGAATCAAAATGATTAGTGTCTCGGAAAGAAATTGTTTTTGAAACCCAGTCAATCAACGGATTGTAGCGGGCCAAGAAACTATATCCTAAAACAGCTTTACAAGATGAATCAAGTGAAGTTACATAAAATGTAAGTGGAAGCAGCTCATCGGATGGAAACCGGACGCGTAAGGTCGCGGTTTGCGAAATGGGTTTAGAAGATAATGAACCATCAAACAAACGAAGATTGATAGGAGATATAGACGAGGTAGGAATAGATTTAATTGTACATATTGTGAATCAATGAAACAATCAGTGGAACCAGAATCTAGTAAAGTTGGAAAATTCAAAGTAGTAAAAGATTTCGGATCCTCGTCAAGAGGAATTTCTGTAATGACATTAATAATTAAAGAATGTTCGTTAGGTGAAAGAGCGGAAGCATTGAGATAGATCTCCTTAATGGTACGAACTAGATCAACGCAACTCTCGCTTCGTACCGGAGTACAAGAGTTGCGGACTATTTTTTCGCACCCTCGGATGGTTGGTCCGGCGGATCCATAGCCACTACTTCCGTAGCGCGGCCTTTAGCGTCTCTGGCCTTACGCTTATTACAATCCTCGAACTTATGCTTCCCACCACAGAAAGCACACAGATTGTACTTCTTCCTTCTTTCCTTCTCCTCAGGCGTAATCTTTCCGTCGGGTCCGAACTTGCTGCTATCTGTCGATTTTCGCTGATCGGATCCTCCGGACTTGTTGTTATGATTGAATTTAGGTCCGTTGGAGTTGGGTTTATTAAAGGAAGGTGTGGAGATGTTAGTGTTGGTAGGGGAAGGATTGGAGGATCCTTTCTTGGCCGAGAATTTACCGCTATTGCTATTACCTCCACTGCTTTTTGCGGATTCTCTTTTCTTTTCCATTTCCCTTTGCCAGTAACGATTGTCAATCTCCAGAACGATCTCTCGATACTCCTCGAGAGTCTTTGGTTTTCGCACCCGAGCCATTTCATCCTTAAGGCGCGGAGCGATGCCTTTTTCGTACGCCCATCGGAGCGCATTCTCGTCCCATCCGGTGAGCGAAGCGAGGCTATTGAAGGTGTTGTTGTATTTTCGGATGGTGTCCGAATCCTTCATCACTATGTTGCCAATTTTACCTTCTGCTTCACTCTGCATATCATACACCCCAAACTGTTTCTGCAACTCTCGGACGAGCGCGGAAAAAGAATAGGTCCACTCAGGCATGTTAAGTAAGTCCGGATCCAGAATATCTGGTTCGAACCACTGCCTGGCAGTACCTGAAAGGTAAGAAAGGGTGTAGTTAATTTTCTTTGTCTCCGTGAAATACTTTGGTCGATCATTGAAGACTAATGCGAGTGAAACAAGAAAGCTTCGGAGCTTCCTCGGATCCGATCCGTCGAATACTTCTGCCTCCTTAGGTTTGGTCTTGTTACCAGCGTCATCCGCGGATTTCATCCCGGACAACACTGCTCCTAAGTTGTTGATGTTGCTAGAAAAGTTAGACATAATATTCATGAATTGACTAGAATCGGGAATGGGAATTTCGTCATCTCCACTGTCCCCTGAATTACCTGGTCCACCAGGTCCACCAGGTCCACCGGGTCCTCCAGGACCACCAGGTCCATCGGGTCCACCGGGTCCTCCACCTGGTCCCTGTGGTGTAGGATTCTCTGGTTGATCTTCATCGGCTGGAACGTCGGGTTCTTCGTCCTGAACCTGTTCGGTTGGTTCTGGATCCTGAGTAGGAATGTTTTGGGAGTGTGGGAGATTTTCGAATAATGGAGAGATAGCTCTTCCCTTTCCTTTAGCAGCTTGAGTAGCTGTGGTTGGGGAAGGCGAGGATGGTTGGGGAGATGTCCTTCGGATCCGTCGTCCACCTCGAGGTGTCCAAACCTCTACTGGTAAGCCATCTTTAGTATAAAGTGTTTCTACAGCTAAGTCTGGTGAAGTGATTTCTCCAATAGCTGATAGAGCAGCAGTAGCTGCCGACGGAGCCGAGGGTCCGTAAGCAGTACTACGACGACGACTAGTACCAATGGCAGAGATAGATTCCGAGAACGGTAAGAATGATGCTGCGGTTGTTGCGAAGGGGTTTGCCTCTTGTTCATCACGAACAGATGTATCAGAGACGTTGGTGTTTGAGCGTGCGCGAGCACGAGTTCGATAGGCCATAATAAAATGATTTGAGCACGACAATAACGAGTAGAAGTTTAAATATACTGTTAGAGTTATGCTGAATACAGCCAAGTGGACCGTCCGATGCGATGCGGTGCGGTGCGGGATAATAGTAATGGGACGTTGATACCACTATTAGTAGTACCCTCGTTAGAGTCGCGTGTCCCAGGTAGAAGCAGTCGGATGGAGCGAAGGATCCGATCCGAAGCGAAGCGAGTATAATGTCTCAACTGAGTATAGACTGTATAAGTCAACTGAAGTCGATATTTAAACTGAAGTACAGCTAAGCTACACTACGGCTTAAATACTAGTCTTGTAGCTAACCAGAGTAATAAGTAAATAACACATGTATAAGAAGATGACTGATGAGCATATGATCTCGGTAAGAAGTAATAATGTTGAATGAAGGAATGTGAGGATGTTAACTATAAGTGTTGTAATAAAGAAAGTGTAATCGCATCCTTCGGATGCGATGAAGGATAAACGTGTAACGGATCCATCGGACGCGATGGAAGCGATTAGTGTATGTATGTGTATAAAGAAATAGACTGTCCTGCATGAATATAACAGTATGTCCGTCGGAGGAGGGGAGTTGTTCGATGAAGTCCATCGAGATTGAATCCCATGGTCGGGCGGGAACCGGAAGAGGTTTGAGAAGACCGTAAGGTCGGTGTCGACGGGGTTTGTTTCGTCCGCAAACTGTACATGAGCTGACATAGTCGCGAACGAATTCCCGAATCTTCGGCCAGGTATAAAGGGGTCGGATTGATTCGAGGGTCCGGTTCTGTCCAAAATGACCTGAAAGGGGGTGATCATGAAAATATTGTAAAATTTTAAGGCGAAGATTAGCATGGTTAGGAACATAGATGCGATTATCAAGTTTTAGCAGTCCATCATCACCTACTGTCCAATGAGTATTTGAATCGTCTTTAGCTAGGGCTAAGCCCGCGATTGCTTCCGGATCCTGTTCAATAGAATCGCGGATGGTGGAATGGAGCGATTGCAAGTCCATTACGATCGCAGCGCGAAGCACGGGGCCTTCTAGAAAAGTTGCTCGAAGAGAAGTGGTTAGTTGTTCATTGGTAAAGATAGGTCTGAAATTCTGCGGGTTAACTTGCGCGTAGCCGGTATCCCCCTCTTTAGGATAGACGTCCCAGCGTCTAGTGAGGGCATCGGGTTTTGCACCCAACTTACCCGGACGAAAACGGATCACGTTCGATGAAGTCCATCGAGATTGAATCCCATGGTCGGGCGGGAACCGGAAGTGGTTTGAGAAGACCGTAAGGTCGGTGTCGACGGGGTTTGTTTCGTCCGCAAACTGTACATGAGCTGACATAGTCGCGAACGAATTCCCGAATCTTCGGCCAGGTATAAAGGCGTCGGATTGATTCGAGGGTCCGGTTCTGTCCAAAATGACCTGAAAGGGGGTGATCATGAAAATATTGTAAAATTTTAAGGCGAAGGTTAGAATGGTTAGGAACATAAATGCGATTGTCAAGTTTTAGCAGTCCATCATCACCTACTGTCCAACGAGTATTGGAATCGTCTTTTGCTAGGGCTAAGCCCGCGATTGTTTCCGGATCCTGTTCAATAGAATCGCGGATGGTGGAATGGAGTGATTGCAAGTCCATTACAATCGCAGCACGAAGTGCGGGGCCTTCTAGAAAAGTTGCTCGAAGAGAAGTGGTTAGTTGTTCATTGGTAAAGATAGGTCTGAAATTCTGCGGGTTAACTTGCGCGTAGCCGGTATCCCCCTCTTTAGGATAGACGTCCCAGCGTCTAGTGAGGGCATCGGGTTTTGCACCCAATTTACCCGGGCGGAAGCGGATCACCATATTGAACTGGTGGAGGAATTCTGACCAGCGGACTTGTCGCCGCGTGAGGATTTTAGTGGTCGAGAAGTATTCGAGATTCTTGTGGTCAGTAACCACATCGATCGCGTCGCCCGATCCTTCGAGATAGTGACGCCAAGCTTTAAAAGCCTCGAAAATAGCGAGGAGCTCTTTGTCATGAGTGTCGTAGTTAAGCTCTGCAGCCTGGAAGGTTCGGGATAGGAAAGCGATTGGATGAATCTCTCCGTCCGGTAGGAGGATCGAGAGGATCGCGGCTAGCGCGTAGTCCGACGCGTCGGTTTCGACGATAAGGGGTAGGTTAGGTTGCCAGTGTGCGAGGATGGGAGCATGAACAAAGCTGTCCTTGAGTTTGTCGAACGCTTCTTGGCACTCCTTGGACCATAACCATGATACGTCCTTTCGCGTGAGCCGCGTCATCGGGAGTACTATTTCGCTATAATTATAAATAAAACGTCGATAGAAATTAGCGAAACCTAAGAAAGATTGAACGTCCTTGACTTTGCGGGGAACCGGCCAGTCAACGATAGCTTGAACTTTGTCTTTCGACATCGTTAAGCCCTCCGGAGAAAGAATGTAACCAAGATACTCGACGGTGTCTACACCCCATTCGCATTTGGCAAGGTTCGCGAACAGACGATGTTTACGGAGTCGACGGAGAACCTCGCGGACATGTTCGCGATGCGATTTCTCGTCATCCGAGTAAATGAGTATATCGTCGATATAGACGATAACATTAACATCTAAAAGGTCAGCGAAAATGTGATTGACGAATTGCTGGAAGGCCGCGGGAGCGTTAGTAAGGCCAAATGGCATAACCTTCCATTCATAGGAACCCCAACGGGTCCTGAACGTGGTCTTCCATTCGTCGCCTTCCGCGATTCGAACTAGATGATATGCGTGAGTGAGATCGAGTTTGGTATAAAACTTAGCTTTCTTAGGAGCGTCCAAGAGATCAGAAATAAGGGGTAAAGGGTAGCGGTCTTTTTTGGTGATCTTGTTAAGACCGCGGAAGTCTACACAGAGACGGAGTTTACCATCCTTCTTTGGCACAAAAAGTACCGGAGCCCCGTGAGGAGAGGTGGATGGTTGGATAGCACCTGTTTCGAGGTGTTTGTCGATAAACTCGCGAAGAGCTTCAAGTTCCTTTGCAGAAAGGGGTAAAGGCGACCGATCGGGGGTTCGGCGCCAGGCTCCAAATCAATCTTGAGGTCATAAGGGCGGTGCTCTGGCAGCACTTCGGAATCCACTTCGTCGAATACGTCGGCGAATTCCGCATACTCCGGCGGTAAGCTGGAAGTGTCGGTTTTCGTCTCCGCGGAGTTGGGTGAGGTTGAAGCAGCTCGCGCTGAAACTTCAGAATGGATCGCTCGTAGTAAAATAGGTTCGCATTTAGCGGCCTTACATGCGCGGTTGAAAAGGACCGCATTTACTAGAGCGATGTCGACTTCGGGATTTTCGAGTTTGGAAGCGGCCAATTGAGCGACCGAGGGATAGGTGTAGATGGGTTCAAAGAGGAATTTGTCCGTTAAAGGATGAGGTGAGGGGCGAGAGCGCGATCGAGAGGAAGGGCGCGAAGTCTTCTTCGATCGATTGGGGTGAGGCTGATCCGGCGCAGGATCAGTTAACTCCGGGATATCTCCCGCAGAGTTGAGGACGTCGGGGTGAGGGACTCAACTTGCTTAGTGGAACGGAAAGTGATGTTTCGAGATACCCAGTCAATCAACGGATTGTAGCGGGTTAAGAAACTGTAACCTAATACAGCTTTGCAAGAGGAGTCGAGTGAGGTGACATAGAATGTCAGTAGTAGCAGCTCGCCAGAGGGAAATCGAACGTTGAGAGTGGTAGTCTCGACGATCGGCTTAGGTGACAATGAACCATCGAAAAGGCAGAGATTGATTGGAGAGATGGGTGAAGTGGTAAACTATTTGCTTTTACAAAAAGCGAATCAATGAAGCAGTCAGTAGAACCAGAATCAAGTAAGGAGATAAAAGATAGCGTCGCGGCGGAGGAATCGGAAGAAACGCCGCGAGCCGATAAATCTAAAGTTAGTGATAAAGTGAAAGATTGTTCGTCATGTGAAAGAGTGGACGCGTTGAGTTTTACTTCCCGCGTGGTACGAACTGAATCAACGCAACTCCCGTGTCGTACCGGGGTACAGGAGCTGCTGATCAGTTTTCCGAATCCACGGAAGTCGTCTCTACGCTCTCCTGCGTCTCTGCAGCTCGGCCTCGAGTCTCGCGAGCCTTCTTCCGCTCGCAATCTTCAAACCTATGCTTCCCGCCGCAGAAACCACAAAGACCAGCTTCTTCCGGCGCTCCGCCTCGCTAGGGAGGAGTTTGCCGTCGGAACCTAGGTTAGCAGCGATCGACGATCGAGTCGATGCTGAACTCGTCGAAGACGAGTGGTTGCCTCCGCTAGGCTTACCTTGTTTTCCCGATCCTTTAGTCGAGAAGCCGCGGAGGAGGGTGATGGAGAAGAACTTGGCGAGTTCTTCGAGGAGGTAGTCGACGCCTTCGAGAATGAAGTCGCGACCAGGAACGGGCGTTTTCACGTTTCCGCTCTTCTTCCCGTCTCCAGTACCGGTTGTCCATGCGAAGGACTTCTTTCCGGTAGTCCGCGAGATTAGCGGGCTCTGGAAGACGGGCCATTTCGTCTTTGATACGGCTTGCCAAGCCGCGTTGTATGCCCACTTAAGGGCTTGGGAGTCCCAGTTTGTAGACGCTCGAGAGTGTTGAAACGGATGTTGTAAATCCGTACGTTGTCGGATTCCTTCATCCTCAACGTCCCGAGCTTGTCCTCGGCCTCTCCCTGCACGTCGTACATACCAAAATTGTCCTGAAGTTCCTTCACCAGCGACGCGAAGGAGGACGTCCAGGCGGGCATCTCTGCGAGGTTCGGATCCAAAATATCCGGCTCAAACCACTCCTTTGCGGCGCCACCTAGATAAGACAACGTATAGTTGATCTTCCTTTGATCAGTAAAATACATTGGGCGGTCAATAAAGACCAGAGATAAGGAAACAAGGAAACTCTTCAGTTTCCGCGGGTTAGTACCGTCGAAAACTTCCGGATCCTTGACTTTTGACCTTGCGGTCTCTGTCGGTCCACGATTTTGATTCGTGGATAGTTCGGTGATAGCACCTCCAAGATTATCGAGGGTGCCTCTGAAGGTAGTGAACAGCTCGATGATCCGCTGTTCTGCAATATCGGTGCGATTACTACCTGGTCCCCCTGGAGGACTCCTAGAACGGCTAGGACCACGAGAGCTAGGTGGTGATCCTGGTCCACCAGGACCTCCTGGTCCTCCGGGTGGTCCTTCGGGATCAGATCCCTCAGGGTCCGGGTCTTCCGGGTGGTCTGGTAAGTCAGGACTTACCTCCTCAATTGGCTCCGCGATCTCAGGTTCCTCAGGAACCTCAGCGGGGATTAGGGATGAAGACCGATCCCGCGATGGACCAGCCTGGGTTGTTAATTGCTGACGCATTCTGTCAGCGAGGGTAAGAGTTGTCGGAGATGGGGGGATGGCCGTCTCCAACGTTGGTATCGCCGTGCGATTGCTACGCGGCGTTCGTACCGTGATTGGTTGCCCATCAGCGGTGTAGAGTACTTGGTACTCGAATTCGGCTTGGTCTGGTGAACCAAGAGCGTGAAGATTTGACACCCGTACCGTTGCGGGTTGGCTCGGGGCTGGACCGAAAGCGTTGGTACGCCTACGGGGAAGTCCCGTTCCAGAGATAGACTCGGTGAACGGCGCGAAAGCCGTCGCGTTGGTAGCGAAAGGATTTGCCATGATTGGCTCCTCCTGAACGTTGTCAGAGTCTTCAGTGGTGGTAAGAGCACGTCTACTCCTGGTATTGACCATTTTGGGAAAGAAAGGATATATGGAGGAAAAGGAAGTGAAAAGTGATGGAATACGATGTGCCGGGTTTCAGTTTAAATATACTGTTATGATCATGCACGGGTCGTAGGGAGAAATTGGATCGCGGGGTAAAAGACCGAACACCGAGATAAATCCCGGTGAGGGTTGGGTGAACCTACAGAGAGGTAGTCGGACGTTCGGACGTTGACGCTACTATTAATAGCGTCCCCGACACGCCGCTGTCCGAAAGCGAAGTTGAGGGTAATTCCGATCGCGGGAGAAACTCACGTGATCGTACTTAGGGTGAGGTTTGAGATTTAACTCTATTTGAAATACACTGTCGAAGTGCGCTATCAAAGTTGATATTTAAACTAGGGACCAACTATTCTACTCTTGTCGCTTTATACTGTAGTCACTACCTGTTACGGTTGTGCTTCCGGACTTCCGTATAGAGCTTCCGACTTCGGACATGGACTTGCATATTTACTTCCAAGACCGATTGATTCGATCGAGTCGTACGAGGCATTCAGTTATCGAATGCTGCGTGCTCCGACTTTATTGTCTTTTTATTTATATTGATGATGTCGGATTATATTAGTTATTGTCTTTTACTTACAGCTCTTATTGTTATAGATTTAACAATTAGGAATACAGGTATATAAGCTGTAGTATCTTGTACATAGTTCCTCAGTTTAAATATCAACTTAGATTGCTGCTGAACTCCGTCCGGAACTCTCTCTTCTAATCGTCTAATGTTCGCACTATAACCAATCGTTATCCGGACGTCTTTACACTCTTACTCATCACTCTGAACATTCACCGAACCGTACGACGAAGCGGGGACACTACCAAAAGTAGTGTCAAGGTTCTAGTTCATTCCATATCATCTTCCATTGCAATCGAGCTGACCGATCACCTTCGATTGTTTCCCTTGAGACTTCGGTTATAAACCATTGTCTCGATTCCTTCCGATTACTACCAGATCACTTCGATTCATCCTATACCTCCTAAGACTCAACGGAACCTCACCGGCACAGTCTTAACACTACCTAAGGGTCGCTAAGCGATAGTATCCTAGAATAGTATGGTCGAACATGTGGAAGATAAAAGGGGAAAGTATAAAGGAAATGATATAAAAGGATATATAAGAAATCGGCTAAGTGTGAGGGATATAAAAACGAAGTGTAAAAGAATCGCGGAGGTAAGCTCCGCGACGGAAGAGAATGATGAAGTTAAATACTGGGAAATGATCGTCGGGACCGCGGGAGTTGGACTTGGCATGGTCGTAACAGTGCCCCCCCGTTAGGATCGAGCCCTCGAGATCCTGAGTAACGATATGAGGTCAAGATGATCCCGAAGGTGAGTGCTTTCCGTTTTTTTGGATTGTGTTTCTGATTGTGGTCGTTTTAGGGTGGTGTTATCCTTGATGCAGACGGTGAATATGATCCGGAATTCGAACGCGATAACAAACGTCCTCCGGATGATCCTTCGTCTAGTCGCCCAGCATGCTCCCGGTGTATAATGATTGGTCGACCCTCGGAGTGTCGTCCCCAGTTCTCGTGACGGCAAGCGCAGGCGTGCGCGATATGTCACCAGCAACGGCAACGATGTAGCTGGTCCGGGGATAACGCCGCTCGTAGATCACGAGCAAGATGATGAAGTGTATGAAGGACCTGCCACGAGAGTTGGGGAGAGGAGGCTTGAGGGACCGGGGATAGCGGAGCAGCTGGCCACCATCGCGAAGCACAATGAGGAGTTGGTGAATATCGCCCGTCGTTCCTTGGTACTGCAACAAAGGATGTTGCACTTAATGATAAGAAGAGAAAGAAGAGAACTGGAAGCAGTCAAAGAAGAAAAAGATGACGAAGATGAAGACGAAGACGGTGAAGGGGAAGAGGATGAAGAGGAAGACAAAGAAACCAAGAGGAAAGAGGAGATACGCGAGGGAAAGAAGCGCGCGGAGTGAACTCCGCGATGTACTAATAACTACCCTACTCATACTCTATCTTTTTTGTACCTTTTTGTTTATTGTTGATTATTTTTCTTTTTGTTTTGTTTTGACAATGATGATCAATGTTTTTTGTTGATGTTTTGTTGTGATGAGGGTTTTGTTGTGAGGGAAATGACGGAGTGAGGATCACGGGGAAAGATGGTTTAAGGAGAATCATGATTAGTAAGTAAATGAGGTGAGAGGCATGAAGGAAATGATGAGAATGGTTAATACGTAAGTAAACGTAAGTAAAGGATCATAGTGGACCAGGTTTGTGAGGGTAACGGAGGTGGAAAGCCGGGACAAGTTCGTCCGCGTGAATTTCGTTCGTGGCGACCCAGGAGAATTCTTTGTCCGTACCTTCGTATCCTGCCCAGCGAATGTAATATCGTAATGGGCATTTTTTGTATTGTTGATCCAATTTCGAATCCAGTACCTCCGCGATGTTATATTCTTCCTTGCCGTCGACCTCAACTGGGGGCGGCGGAGGTTGAACACGATCGGGAATGGTGTTGGGTGTGTACGGTTCTAGTTGAGATACATGGAAGACAGGATGGATACGATTAAGGTAGGACGGGAGTTTGAGTTCGTAAGATAAAGTACCGACTTGCTCGAGTATGGTGAAAGGTCCGAGGTACTTTTCGGCGAATTTGTTGGTAGGTCGCGTTGTCCGGATGTGCTTTGCCAGCACAAAAACCTGTGAGTTAATAGGGAATTCGGGGTGAGTAATCCGTTTTCTGTCCGCTTGCTCTTTGTATTGAGCTTGCGCGTTAGTAATTTCGTCTCGGAGGAAAGAATGAAGCTCATCAAGATTAACCGCGAAGTCCATTGCTCGGTCAGAGCGAATGTCAATTTCGGGTTTTACCGTGATGTTTGGATGATAGCCTTTGTTCGCAAAGAACGGAGTTAAACCAGTAGAAGCATTAGGAGCGTTGTTGTAAGCGAACTCCGCGATCGGTAGGAGTTTCGCCCAATCGTCCTGTTGGTATGCACAGTAAATCCAGATGTATTGTTCCAAAGTCTGGTTAACTCGTTCAGTTTGTCCATTGGCTTCTGGGTGATATCCTGAGGTGAAAGGAAGTTTCATAGAAAGAGCTTCGCCGAGAGCGCGGAAGAAAGCAGACACGAATTCCGAGCCGCGATCAGAAGTAACGTGGTTCGGAACTCCGTGCTTGGAGAAAACGTGACGAACGAATAACTCCGCTAATCCTTCGGAGGTGATTTTGTCGTTCATCGGGATAAAAATACCTTGTTTAGAGGCACGGTCGACGACGACGAGAATTGCTGTATGTCCTTCGGAGGAGGGGAGTTGTTCGATGAAGTCCATCGAGATTGAATCCCATGGTCGGGCGGGAACTGGAAGAGGTTTGAGAAGACCGTAAGGTCAGTGTCGACGGGGTTTGTTCCATCCGCAAACTGTACATGAACTGACATAGTTGCGAATGAATTCCCGAATCTTCGGCCAAGTGTAATGGCGTCGGATTGATTCGAGGGTCCGGTTCTGTCCAAAATGACCTGAAAGGGGGTGATCATGAAAGTATTGTAAAATTTTAAGGCGAAGGTTAGAATGGTTAGGAACATAGATGCGATTGTCAAGTTTTAGCAGTCCATCATGACCTACTGTCCAACGAGTATTAGAATTGTCTTTTGCTAGGGCTAATCCCGCAATTGCTTCCGGATCCTGTTCAATAGAATCGCGGATGGTTGAATGGAGCGATTGCAAGTCCATTACAATCGCCGCGTGAAGCGTGGGGCCTTCTAGAGAAGTTGCTTGAAGAGAAGTGGTTAGTTGCTCATTGGTAAAGATAGGTCTGAAATTCTGCGGGTTAACTTGCGCGTAGCCGGTATCCCCCTCTTTAGGATAGACGTCCCAGCGTCTAGTGAGGGCATCGGGTTTTGCACCCAACTTACCCGGGCGGAAGCGGATCACCATATTGAACTGGTGGAGAAATTCTGACCAACGGACTTGACGCCGCGTAAGGATTTTGGTGGTCGAGAAGTACTCGAGATTCTTGTGGTCAGTAACCACATCAATTGCGTCACCCGATCCTTCAAGATAGTGACGCCAAGGTTTGAAAGCCTCGAAAATGGCGAGGAGCTCTTTGTCATGAGTGTCGTAGTTAAGCTCTGCAGCTTGGAAGGTTCGGGATAGAAACGCGATAGGGTGAATCTCGCTGTCCGGTAGGAGGATCGAGAGGATCGCGGCTAGCGCGTAGTCCGACGTGTCGGTCTCAACGATGAGAGGAAGGTTAGGTTGCCAGTGTGCGAGTATAGGAGCGTGAACGAAGCTGTCCTTGAGTTTGTCGAAGGCTTCTTGGCACTCTGTGGACCATAACCATGATACGTCCTTTCGCGTGAGCCGCGTCATCGGAAGTACGATTTCGCTATAATTATAAATAAAATGTCGATAGAAATTAGCGAAACCTAAGAAAGATTGAACATCTTTGACTTTTTGGGGAACCGGCCAGTCAACAATACAGTGGCTCAAAAAATTGTCCACATGTTTGCTATTTTTGCAGAGAATCATAAATTCCGGGTGGAATACTGGGCGTATCATAAAACTGTTAGTGAGCGTCACAAAGCCCTCGATATTCCCTTCCTGGAACGCCTTATGTTGACTTGTTTGGCCAAAAGCCCATTGAGTTATGATTGATTAAATTTGCTAACTCATGTGGACAATGACTTGTGTTTGGGATCATTATCTTGTTGAAATATGGCTATCTCTGGATCAACACACAAATTTTGCATGCTTTCCAGGAGATTACCATCCAAAATGTCCACATACTGTGCCCCCTTCATCCTCCCTTCAACCTCCACCATGTTCCCTGCTCCTTCCCATCCCATACACCCCCACACCATGATATTTCCTCCTGCAAATTTCACAGTTTCTTCTATATCTCTGCCTCCTAGTGATTCACCCTTTCTTCCCCACACATATTCCTGTCCATCTGACCCAAATCTGTTGATTTTGGTCTCATCTGACCATATAACCCTTTTCCAGTCCTCCACAGTCCATTCTAGGTACTTTTGGGCAAAAGCCAAACGAGCCTTTCTATGTTTGGCAGTGAGTTTGGGTCGCTTCTTCTTTTTTCTGATGATGTTATGATCATGCACGGGTCGTAGGGATAAGTTGGATCGCGGACTATAAGTCCGCGGGGTAAAAGACCGAACACCAAGATAAATCCCGGTGAGGGTTGGGTGGACCTACGGAGAGGTAGTCGGACGTTGACGCTACTATTAATAGCGTCCCCGACACGCCGCTGTCCGAAAGCGAGGTTGAGGGTAATTCCGATCGCGGGAGAAACTCACGCGATCGTACTTAGGGTGAGGTTGAGATTTAACTCTATTTGAAATACACTGTATGAGTGCGCTATCAAAGTCGATATTTAAACTGAGGACCAACTATTCTACTCTCGTAGCTTTATACTGTAGTCGCTACCTAAGGGTCGCTAAGCGATAGTATCCTAGAATAGTATGGTCGAACATGTGGAGAATAAAAGGGGAAAGTATAAAGGAAATGATATAAAAGGATATATGAGAAATCGGCTAAGTGTGAGGAATGTAAAAGCAAAGTGTAAAAGGATCGCGGAGATAAGCTCCGCGACGGAAGAAAGTAATGAAGTCAAATACCGTAAAATGATCGTCGGGACCGCGGGAGTTGAACTTGGCATGGTCGTAACAGATGATTACATCTGCTTTATGAAGGGTGTTTCGAATGGTCTGGGTGGAGACAGGTTGGGGGAGAAGGGGATTGATGTTTTTGGCCACCTGAACTGCATTCTTAGCTCTGCCAGTTGATATCTGTTTGATAACTGCATGTTTATCAGTAACAGACAAAAGTTTAGGGCGGCCTGCTGGTCTGTTTTCCTTATCTGGGAATGCCTCCTTTGCTAAAGAGGCCACCTTAGACTTGGATACTCCTGTCTGAGCAGAAATCTCCCTGGTAGAAGCAGAGGTTTGGAGCAGAGAAAGGACAATGTCCTTTTGAGTAGAGGTGAGAGGTTTCATGGATTTGATATGAGTGCAGAGAAGCTGGGGGTGCTTATATATACTTGAAATTACTGTGATGACATCATTATGATGCCAAGATGACATCACAACTTAGCTCCATGCATGATGTCATCTATGACAGCATATATTGTTGGAGCAATAATCTCAGAGCATGAAGTCAACAAATTGTCCACATGAGTTAGCAAATTTAATCAATCATAACTCAATGGGCTTTTGGCCAAACAAGTCAAAATAAGGCGTTCCAGGAAGGGAATATCGAGGGCTTTGTGACGCTCACTAACAGTTCTATGATACGCCCAGTATTCCACCCGGAATTCATGATTCTCTGCAAAAATAGCAAACATGTGGACAATTTTTTGAGCCACTGTACATGGATGTTATATACATGCCAAGTTACACCATGCCTTCCGGTTTGATTTCCGAATCAATCGATAACCATATCGCCATTCCGATCATTCGATCATCCAATCGCTATCAATTCCCTTCTGAGTTATCACCAAGTCCAACTCGAAGCTCGATTGACTTCGGACTGTGTTCATTGACTTAGTAATCTCGGAACAACCTCGGATACATCACATGACACATGGTCAGCATGACCGATGCATTCCCACACCTGTCCGCTCTCGGGAAACATCCTTATTGTATTATTTCGGATCTTTCTCACTTATTGTCTTTTATTTAACAATTAGGATTACTTGTATATAAGATTAGATATCTTGTACACTATTCCTCAGTTTCAATATCGACTTGGGTTGCCTTGGGTTCCATCCCAGTCATTCCTCTCTCTCATTATGTCTCCTTACTGTTCATATTCGTCCGAACCCTTTCCAGAACCACTCGGTGTAGTGAGGATCCGTTCTAATAAACGGATCGAGGTTCACTTCACTCCTATGTGACTTCCGTACCATCCGGTCCATTCGGATTTCGATCGTTCCCACGGAACTTCGATCGTTCCCACGGAGCTCCGGTCGGAGCTTCGGCTGCTTCGATTGTATTTCGAAGCCTTCGGACCATTCATGGGCAACATCAGCCATTTCATTCCCTCCTCGGAAGCACGGCCTTAACAATGGAACCCTGTGCTATATCACTTTCATATACATAGAAGGACGGTCACATCTCCCGGCCATCTCGAATTTCATGTCGAATTATCGAAACAGAGAAATTGAATCCGCGAAATACCTTACTAACGGGATTATTTGAGCGCTCGAATGGTGGGTCGAAATCCTCCAGGACCCGACTCGCTATTGCCAACTCAAATCCCGAGGTCCCTTGGTTGATCTCGGAATATACATGGATGCTTTGACAGAATGGGGTATTGGGATTTGGATAAAGGGGAAATTCACTGCATTCAAGCTCAAAGAAGGATGGAAAATCGATGGGCGAGACATATGTTGGTTGGAGACTCTAGCTATCGAGTTAGTTGGTTACTATCTCGAAGCCATGGGATTCAAGGACGTATATGTCCTTATGCATTCCGACAACAAAGGTACTATCGGAGCTATGGGCAAAGCCCGAAACCCAAACAAATGGATCAATTTATCGGTTCGTCAATTTCGCTACTCTCACATCCCTCTCTATTGAACCATGCATCATATACATTGAATCTGCAAAGAATCCGGCTGACCCCATCTCGCGCGGGATATTGGGTCGCCCGGAGGACAGAATACACACTTCAATCGAGCTCCCAGACGAGCTTCGCGAGGTCATGTCTTATGCTTAGTACAACCAATAACACAACGCTGGACTGTTCCGGCGTGAGGACCAACATTCTGCGCATATTGATTTCTCAAAAACCTCGCTTCTCATTGCTACGAATCAACTCAACACATTTCCCTGATACCCAGTATAACCCCCACCAGCAAAACCAACCACCCACTGGCCAATGCATAATGGTAGACCATCTCTGTGATTGTCTCGACACAGACCATCGACTCACTCAACACCGACGATCCCGATAATTCCAAATCACAAGCAAATATTACAGGTAACCGAAACACCCAATCCAAAACCCACTATCGCACCTAGTACCCTCCGGCTGTTAAGGCCGTGCAACCGGAAAGGATTACAATCGAGGTTCCGGAGGTTTCGGACGAAGCTCCGAGTGTGGGAACGGTGGCTGTGACACAAGGAGGTACTCGAAAGGGATACACAGTCCTCGGAAGTATGATGGGACTTCAGCGAAGCTTTCGGCAATGCTCTCTACACGCTATCTGGGTGTCCCTGCGAAGTGCGAAGAAGAAAGAAGTTCCGGAGCATCGGACAGAACCGATCGATTGATCCGGACGTGACTAAGCGTAATATAGAAGGAGGATAGAAGGTAACTTTTATTTCAAGCTGGGGAAACGATACTAAACAGTGTACCTTAAGTAGTAAATTGTCTAATTGTTAAATAAAGAACAATAAGCAATATAAAGGTTTACCCGAGGTAAAATATAAGACAATAAGGGCGTGGGAATCTCGGACAAATACCTTTCGAAGCTGTCCGAAGCTATCGAGAATAGAATCAAAGATACGGAGCTGATAATGAATGTGAAAGCTCCGGAAATGCGAATAAGTCATTCGGTTATCGATCCAGAATTATTCAATTGTTGATTTGGAAGTATTTGATTATTGATCCGGAGGCATTCGACGATCGATCCGACCGGAAGACTGACCGGAAAGGTCCGGCCTAAGTATCAGAATGAATCAACTATCAATTCGATCGGAAGGTTGGTCGATTGGTCTGGCACAGGCGTAACACCGGCCTAATGTACAAGCCTGGGACCGAATTCACAAATGGAATACCCCATATTCAATAGCCAAACGACAAGACATTTCTGAAAGACTCACACCCAGAATACTGCAATTAGGCGATAAAGCCATACATGGAGGTTTAGCCAATTCGACGAAGTCATCTTATGCGGCAGGTTTATTACGATTCAACCAATTCTGCAATGAACTGGATATACCTGAGACCCTCCGAATGCCAGCAAGCGAAGATCTGATTACAGGGTTCATTGGTTTCCATTTGGGAAGGGCTTCGGGGGCTAGCATTAAGGGATGGCTTTTGGGTCTAAGAGCATGGCACGATATTCATAGTGCACTGTGGCCATCGAACTCTCGGAAAATTCAACTCGCCCGAGCAGGTTCGCGCATAGCAGGGGCACACCACAAACGGCCCATCAGGAACCCTATCACCCTCGCCCATTTGCTGGCCATATATTTTGCATTGGATTTCAATGTACCATTTCATTGTGCCATATGGGCCGTTGCATGCAATGCTTTCTGGGGATGCCGGAGGCTAGGTACGAACGGCACAGATCCACATTACATGACATATGTTTAATCGGTCTGATATAGGTGAACTAACCGTGCCTTCGAAATCGGGTTTTGACCAGAGATACCATGCCCAGTCTCCTCCTCCTCAAGCACCTCAACAACAGCAACAGAATTACCAGCAAGGCTACGGTGGTTATAATCCATCACCGCCACTTCAACAACAACCGCCTTACCAAGGTTACCAAGGATTCCCGCCTCCACCGCCTCAACCTCAGCCTCATCAACAGCAGAGTTACCAGGGCTATCAGGATCCTAGAGGTTATAGCGGTAATCAAGGCTACGGGAGTGGTAGATAGTTAATGCTATGGTTTGCGGTTAGAGTAGTAGTGAAACTAGAAGTTAATGTCAAATGTTCGGGCAACAGATACAAGCAGTATTAAACAGAATAATGATATGACTAGTAAATATACATCATGAGGGAGTCAGATATACTTACAGGAAGTCATGGTTCACTTATTTACCCCCTCTGTGAGCTGCTACCACTTCCTGGTCCTTGCTCAGCCTTGGGACTGAACCACTTCATATCACTATGTATGAGACCTCCTGTTAAGATCATGCGACTCCAGAATCATGGAGATGGACTGGAATGCAAGGGGATTTTTCCCTCACAAAGGGAGGAACGGTTTGCAGAGTGAGGGAGAGGTAGTTGGACATCAACACTAATGGTATCAGTGGTGCCCTCAACACATCAAATGTCCAATGTAAAGGATAGAAGCAGCATTAGTTTGTGGAGGTTGCTCCATGGAATGTGGGGATAAGCACATTTACCTGCCACAAAAAGGCTAATGGTACAGTGTTCTTGGAGTCCTTGAGCCGAAACTTTTTATTTCGCTTGCGACTTTTTTTCTACTGGGAATTATTTGAAACTAAGTATCTGGGTATGATAACAAGCGATTTTAGACTGCAAACATCTACTTTAGACAATGCTGAAGAGTGCATGATATTTTAATACAAAATAAATACAAATTAGAGTCGTTTGTCATGGTTTTTGTTGCGGTTCGACTTCCTCTGATTTTGCCCGGATTGTACTCATTTCTCTTTTCAAGGCCATTAGCTGAGCCTTCATCTTTGCTTCAAAGTGTTCCGTCTCCTGTTGTTGCCAGGTTTGGAACTGCTCAAACATGTCGTGTATTTGGGAGCGATGCTCCTTATTTTTTGCACTTTGTTTCTGAGCATGTTTCTGAGCATTCTCTGGCAGGCTCGCAAAAATTTGAGCTTGGAGACCGGGATTCAATTCTTCATCATCTATGTCGCGACGTAGGCAGAAGCGACGACGGGAAGGGATCAATGGCACAAGCACGAGCACAGACCTGAGTGTGAGTAACGCTCAACACACAAAGGTCTAAAAAGGAGAAAGGATCTGAGCAACTGTGATAGCACAAAGGGCCAATCACAAGGGTCAGATAAGGCAAACTAGTTCCCAAAGACCAAGTCAATATTGAGTGTAAACGAAGATACAAACACAAACCTAGTTCCCAAAGACCAAGAGGTCGAGATAGGGAACTGGTAGCTGTCTACTGTACTATATATACGAGTCTGAAACAATAGGAACCAGGGTAAGGGATAAGGGTAAAAGAACAAGGAACAAAGAACAAGAGCACGAGAGTGAAATAGTGAAGAGCGAATGGGGAATAAGGAAAGAACAATAAACTAATGACAGCGCGAGAATGAGTGGTCAGATGAACGATGAGTAATGAACACGGTCATGTGGTTACTAGAGCATGTGAAAATGAAAGAAAGAAAATGATGTAAGTACTTGGTTGTCACGACATTACCCCCTTCTACAGTCGATGTCCCAGCGACCAGCTCTGTAAGGTTTTCATAGGCTTGCCAGGGCAACGAATTAAAAATGGCTGCCGAGATCTTCTGTGGCGCATTGGGGTGTGTCCGATAAAAGTCTGCAATTTCTTCGTCACTTGATCCCTTCACATTCTCCTCATTTTCCCAACTGTCCTGTCCTTCATCATAACCCTTCCATCGTACCAAAAATTGTAGCTTCTTCCATCGTCCATAAAACCTACTGTCCAAAATTTTGTCCACCTCATAGAACTCTTCCCCCTCCACAATTTCCGGATCCGGTGGTGGTGGCCTAACTCCATTAACCTCGTTCCCTTTCCATGGTGATAGTCGATTAACATGGATGTTGTCGTGGATCTTCATCCAAGTTGGTAGGTTAAGGCGATATGTCAGAGGTCCGGTCTTTTCTGCTACTTCGAATGGCTCGAGTGGCCGACTCCCAAGTTTTTGATTTTTCTGTCGAATCTTTAGGTTCTGTAGCGATAGCCATACCGGTTGTCCAACTGTGAATGTCTGAACCTCCCTTGTGTCGTCTCCCTTAATATGCTCCTTACTCATCCTAAGGGCGGCCTCCGCATCCTCCCGGGCATGCTGTAGCAACGTCAAACGCTGATCAATTGTTGGGTACTTGTTCCAAACTTGGATTGGAATCGTAAATTCGGGGGTGTATCCATAGAGGGTTTCGAATGGAGAATGATCGTGAGCGGAGTGAATTCGAGAGTTGATAACAAACTCAGCGGTAGGTAGTAGTTGATCCCAATCATCTTGTCGTCGGCTGATGTACATGCGAATGTATTGTTTGATCTCCTGGTTTGCTCGTTCCGTTTGACCGTTGGTTTCAGGATGGTATGCTGTTGTGAGTGCTGATTCTACCCCGAGTCGTTTCAAGAGTTGCCGCATTACATCTGCCGCGAATTGGGGGCCTCTGTCAGAAATGAACCGTTGAGGAAGACCATGAAGTCGGAATATTTCGCGGTAGAAGAAGTCAGCTACGCCTCGGCAGTGATTTCTGTTGTGGTTGGGAAGCAGTGGATCATCTTGGTATAATGGTCAACAAAGGTTATTACAGCGTTATGTCCGTCCTGGGTCATGGGGAGTTCTCCGATGAGATCTATGCCAATATCCTGCCATGGACCGTCCGGAACAGGAAGAGGCTGAAGCGGAGAGGAGTGGTGTGGATTGAGTCGTTTCCGTTGACAGAGGTCACATCCTTCTACATATTTGTCCACAAATGACTGCATCCCCGGCCACCAGTATTGCCTGCTAACGAGCTCTAATGTACCATGCATCCCCGGGTGTCCAGCTGTAGGTGAATCGTGACATTGTACTAGTACTGCTTTCCGGAGATCCAGGTTGGGTGGTACGTATACCTTGTTTTGATAGTACACCAAACCATTGTCCTCTTTCCACTCATCCAATCCCCCTGTCAGCACTCGTGGTCCCTTCAGGCTCTTTAATCCATCCAATACCTCTGCCTCCCGTTCGCTAACCTCCCGGATCCGTTCAAGTAGGGGGTTTTGGAATAGTACCATGTGCGCCGCATTGATAAAGTGTTTTGGTTGGAGCACCGTTTGCTCCTTGTTGTCTTCCGCATTGATTACCTGATGGTGTGGCATCCGTGAGAGAGCATCGGCTTGTGTGTTTGCTTTCCCGGGACGGTGCGTGAGTCGGAAGTCGAATCGGGAAAGCCAGAGGGCCCATCTTGCTTGTCGACGACTAAGATCTTGTGCTGTCCTCCAGAACTCCAGGTTTTGATGGTCGGTGATGATTTCGAATGGTTCGGGTGAGCCTTCTAAATAGTGCCTCCAATCCTTGAGTGCCTCGATAATGGCAAGCATTTCCCTGTCGTAGATTTCATAGTTCCGTTCCGCTGGGTTCTGTTATAGTCGTGCAACCGGAGAGGATGGGTGCGAGGCTCCGAGGCTCCGTGGGAGGATCCGAGGCGTGGGAACTGTGGTTGGCTGCACGGTCCTTTGGAAGTGTGATGGGACTTCAGCAAAGCTATTCGCAACGCTCCCTATACGCTATCTGGGTGTCTGTTATATTCATGCAATATTGGTTCCGCAACATACGCGTTAGTCATCGCTATCACTTCGCTAAGTTCTCTCTTCGCGACTTCGCGCTCTTACACTTCGCTCACTTCGCTGACTTCGCGTCGCACTACTGATATGTTCGTATGTTCATTTGTTCACTTGTTTATTATGTTCTATCCTTTGTTTCGTTTCTCTTATTGTCTTTTACATCCCCTTTTATTCTATTGTCTTTTTCATTCTTATTGTCATTTCTTATCTACACGTCTGACATACGAGATAGCGAATTAGTATAAATAGGTAGCATCAAGTATGGTAGACTTTAGTTTTGAAATCGACTTAGATTGACTCCGAACGCCCTCTTCTAAATTCAACCACTATCTTCGTATTCGCTTCGCTAACGAGCTTCGCTCGTTACTTCGTCGGACAGCGCGGTGTATAGAGGTGTTGCTAATAGCTTCGCCGAAGTCCAATCTCGCTCGGAGGTTGTCAGGTCGCTTCGGGATCTCGTTTGCTCGATATTTCGCCCGAAGGATTTGCACGATCTTAACAGTATTTCAAAACTCAACTATACATCGTTATTTGATTTTATCTCACTATGCTTCGAACACCTCCAGGTGAAACATCTAATACTCGACAACGCCAACGAACAATCACCAACGAATCCAGTAACTCTGGAATTACGGAATCTACTGTCACGAATCCCTTTGTCGCTAACGCGCAAAGTCTCTCTCCATTCAACCGCTCTCGTTTCGCCCGCATTCAGAATGTCAGTCAAGAACGACGACGGACAAACCCCAACTTCGCTACGGTTCGACTCAGTGAAGCGAACATTACGGTTCCACCTTCACCACCTCCCGCTGTTACGGGATTTAGCAACTCGCCTTCAATTGATTCACTTCGTCGACTTTATGTAACCACTGGCTGTGGACGCGCAAGCGATCGACCAACCTCACCTTCCGCTCATATTCAGAATCCGATCGAGGAAGCTGAAGAACATGACGAAGATGACCCGAATCAGAGCGAAGACCACAGCGAACATGGCGAAGACGACAATCACAACCCTCAACCTTCGGGTGACCCGGGCAATGATGGCGGGGATGACGGTGGAGATGGCGGAGGTGGTCCAGGCGGCCCTCCAGGTGGCGGTCCTCCAGGCGGTGGCCCTCCTGATGGTCCCGATGGTCCCCCGGTAATCCTGGTGATCCTCGTAATCCTGACGATAATATCAACGACCCTAACAATCCGGAAAATATCGCTATGGGTCTTATGACCTCTATGCTTACTACTCTTCAGGGTCTCTCATCGGTCATGGGTAAAGTTGGTAATGGCGACGGTTCATCGAAAGCGAAGCTTCGCGATCCCGATGTCTTTGATGGCTTGGAGCCGCGAAAACTCCAATCATTTCTCGCTTCGCTTGCGCTCATCTTCGCCGAACGACCAAACTATTTTACCAACGAACGAAAAGTTTCCTACGCCTTGTCATACCTCAGTGGGTCTGCCAAAGAATGGTTTGAACCTGACCTACTTAATCCAGATCCTTTTGACCCTCCTGCTTGGATGCATTCTTTCCAATACCTCGTTCAGGAGCTAACGGATAATTTCGGTCTGTATGATATGGAAGGCGATGCGGAAGAACGTCTAGGAAATCTCCGCATGAAGGAAAACGACGCAATTCGGAAATACATGATTCGGTTTAATTCGCTCGCTGCACAAACTAACTGGGACGCTGTCGCTTTAGCTTGGGCTTTCAAACGCGGTCTTAATACCCGGCTCAAGGACGAACTTGCTCGCTCATACCCAGAACCTGTCACACTCATCGATCTTAGGCGCGAGGTACAGCGCATTGACAGTCGGTACTGGCGTCGCGAAGAGGAGCGAAAACGCGAATCTGCGCGCGCTAGGGACCAATCTCAGAAGTCCGGTTCGGGTAAAGGCAAGAAATCGAACGACATTCCCGCAACTACAGCACCTCCTTCTTCTTCGAACCCATCTTCCTCGTTTGGCGCTACTCAGCCGAAGAAAGGAAATAAATCTGGCAAAAACCGCGGACAGAGAACCTCGGATCAATCCAACAACTCCTCCAGTGGACGAGCTAACTCGACATCAGCGAAACCATATGCTGACAAGCTCAACGCAAGCGGCAAACTGACGGATGTGGAGTACGAGAAGCGAAAGAAGAATGGACTTTGCTTATTCTGTGGCGCTCCCGGTCACAAGCTTAGCGAATGTCGGAAGCGACAGGCCTCAGAAGCCTCCAAAGCTCGCGCGGCTAGTACGGAAGATTCGGCTACCTCGCCGGAGTCGGCAAAATAGTCCGCAGCTCTAGTTCCCCGGTACAAGACTGGAGTTGCGTTGACGAGGATTGTACCGACTCACGGGAAGTATATCTCAACGCATCCGCTCTTTCTTTGAACGATAAATCACTTCGCTTACATTTGACTACTGAATTTCACATTTCCGATACTACTTCGAACGAATCGAACACTTATCTACTCAAATTTCTCGCTCTTCTTGATTCAGGCTCTACCGATTGTTTCATTGATTCTCGCTACGTTTCTCAAAATAGCATCCCAATCACGCGTATCCCTTCTATAAATCTTAGGTTATTCGATGGCTCTTTAGCACCAATTCCGATTTCGGAGATAGCTTCTCTACCTATTCGTTTTCCCTCTGGCGAACTTTTGAATTTGGACTTTTATGTCACTTCGCTCGATTCCTCGTGTAAAGCAGTTCTAGGATATAATTTCCTTCGCCGCTACAACCCGTTGGTTGACTGGTCGACTGGAAAAATCGCATTCCGCGAACTCGCTAATACTCAAGATCACTTACAGACGTCACATCCTGTTGCGATGCCTTCGCCATCCCAGGATGATATTTCGGTGGACACTCCACGCTCACAACAACCTTCGCCGACACGCTCGCCGAAGTCTCGCACCTCTCGCCGAGGCACCCTAAAAGAGAAGTTTCCCTTTGAACCAATCTACACTTACCCTTCTGTTTCACAAAGGTCCTCACGCTTAGACAAAGACGAAATCGACATACGACTACTTGGAGCTGCAGCATTCCGTCGTGTTTGCAAGGAGGAAGGATTCGAACCAATCCTCTTTCACGCAGTTCATTCGGAGCTCGCTGGACGCCTCGCCAAATCAGACAAACCAGTCCCGAAACCGATAGCACCCGAAATACCCGCCGAGTATGCCGAATTCATCGATGTTTTTGACAAAGCCAAGGCCGATACATTAGCGGAACATCGACCCTATGACCTAAAGATCGAATTAGAAGACGGCAAGGAACCACCACTTGCTCGCATCTATCCACTTTCGCCTAAAGAACAAGAAGCCCTTCGCGCATTCTTGGACGAACACATCGCTTCGGGATTTATTTCACCTTCGACTTCGCCGCACGGCGCCCCTGTCCTCTTCGTTCCGAAGAAGGGCGGAGCACTTCGCCTTTGCGTCGACTTTCGCGGTCTCAATAGAATTACCAAAAAGGATCGGTATCCTCTCCCTTTACTTTCTGATCTTCTTGACGCTCCTGGAAAAGCTAAAATTTATACAAAGATCGACTTACAGCATGCATTCCACCTCGTTCGCATCCACGAAGGCGACGAGTGGAAAACAACTTTCCGCACTCGATATGGATCATTCGAATGGAACGTTATGCCTTTCGGACTTAGCAACGCACCTGCAGCATTTCAACGCTTCATCAACACTGTCTTCGCAGACATGCTCGACATTAACCTAATTGTCTATATGGACGACTTACTCATCTATTCGGACAGCATTGAAGAACATCGCGAACACGTCCGCGAGGTCCTGCGAAGATTGCGCGCTAACAACCTTTTCGCCAACTCTGCGAAATGCGAATGGCACAAAACTACCGTCGAATATTTAGGCTACATCCTATCACCGGAAGGTCTTCGCATGGCCGACGATAAAATCAAGGTTATCATCGATTGGCCTACTCCTCGTAAAGTCAAAGATATCCAATCATTCCTTGGTTTTGCTAATTTCTATCGCCGATTCATCGATAAATATAGTGGCATTGTCCTACCTCTTACGCGACTCACGCGGAAGGATTCGCCGTGGGTCTGGACTTCGCAATGCCAGGATGCATTCGATTCGCTTAAATTCGCCTTCACACACGCTCCTATTCTTGCTCATTGGGAGCCGAACAAACAACTCACAGTCAAAACCGACGCCTCAGACTACGTCATCGCTGCCATCCTTTTGTTATGATCATGCACGGGTCGTAGGGATAAGTTGGATCGCGGACTATAAGTCCGCGGGATAAAAGACCGATCACCAAGATAAATCCCGGTGAGGGTTGGGTGGACCTACGGAGAGGTAGTCGGACGTTGACGCTACTATTAATAGCGTCCCCGACACGCCGCTATCCGAAAGCGAGGTTGGGGGTAATTCCGATCGCGGGAGGAACTCACGCGATCGTACTTAGGATGAGGTTGAGATTTAACTCTATTTGAAATACACTGTATGAGTGCGCTATCAAAGTCGATATTTAAACTAAGGACCAACTATTCTACTCTCGTAGCTTTATACTGTAGTAGCTACCTAAGGGTTGCTAAGCGATGGTATCCTAGAATAGTATGGTCGGACATGTGGAAGATAAAAGGAGAAAGTATAAAGGAAATGATATAAAAGGATATATAAAAAGTCGGCTAAGTGTGAGGGATATAAAATCAAAGTGTAACGGGATCGCGGAGGTAAGCTCCGCGACGGAAGAGAATAATAAAGTCAATTACCGGGAATGATCGTCGAGCCCGCGGGAGTTGAACTTGGCATGGTCGTAACAGTGCCCCCCGTTAGGATCGAGCCCTCGAGATCCTGAACAGTAGTATGACTAAAATAGATGTGAATGATTAGAAGCAACGGGGATCAAAGTTTAAAAATTGTGATGTGATGTGAAAAACGAAGAAGAGTGAAAAATTGTAAGTTGAAACGGCCCTTAAGTCGCGAAGCATATAAAGACAGGGCTGGTTCAAAAATTCTGGTAAGTCCCCCTCCCTGCTCACCATGTCTTCCCCTACTCCCAACAACGACACTGCACAACAACGTCGGGAGCGGCTTCTCCTCGCGCAAGCTGAAAGGCAACGGGCTCGCGAATTGGAGATTGCAAGGCAAGAAGCTGAGTTCGCGGCGGAAATGGATCGACTCGAGGAGGAAGCAGCTCGAGAGGCCGAGGAGAAAAGGGTCGCGGAGGAAAAACGTCAGGCCGAGGAGCGAAGGATGGAAGAGGAGAGAAGGGTATTCGAAGAACAGAGGAAAAAGCAGGAAGCAATTGCCGAGAAGAAGAAGGTCGAGGAGATGCGACTCGCGGAAGTCAAACGAAGAGAAGAAGCAAGGTTAGCAGACGAAGCCGCGGCAGAAGCGGAGGAAAAACAAGTCCGGGAACAAGCATATTTGAAATTGGTGGAGGAAAACAAGAAGGAGAAAGAGAAAGCCGCGAGAGAGTTGGCGAAACGAACAAAACCCATCCCTGCTGCTAAACAGCGTCAGGTCGATGTTGTTCCACCGCCGCGATCGTCGGGTTCCAAGAAAACATCCTTCAAGTCCAAATCCGTAATCTCCGACGACTCGGATGATGCGGGGGTAGAGAAAGAGCGAGAAGCAACTCCGCGAGGAGTGAAGAGGAAAAGAACGACCAAAATGATCGTGATGGTGAGTGAGGTTAGTTCCTTCGTTGTTTTTGCATTCTCTTACTCCTCTCTCTAGGTTAATAAAACCCCGCTGTGGATGATGATTTCAATCCGGAGGACGGTAACGACAATGAAGATGAAGATCCTGCTTCCCCCTTGGACCCCTCGACAACTCGTCCCGCATGCTCGCGATGTGTGCTAATAGGAAAGTCCGATGAATGTCGCCCGCAATCGACGCGTCGAAGAACTCAGGCTTGCAAGCTTTGTCACCTGCAACGACAGCGGTGTAGCTGGTCCGGGGACAACGCTTCCCGTCGAGCGCGAGGAAAACGGGCAAAGATCGAGGAAGAGGAAGTTTATGAGGGTCCTGCGAGTAGAGTCGCGGCACGGAGTCTTGGGGGTTCGGAGGTCGTCGATCGGTTTGATCGAGTTGAGCAACGTCTCGGAGCTCTGGAGAGATACGCGAGCCGGTCTGCCACGGCGCTCGAACGAATCGCGACGATTTTGGAAAGGATAGGAGAAAATCAACTTGGTAGAAAAGAAGAGGCAGAACCAGAAGAAGATGAAGATGGAGAAGGTGAAGAAGATGAGGAGGAAGCCGAGAACGAAGAGGAGAGAAGAGCCAAAATCCGCGAGGGAAAAAGGCGCGCGGAGTGAACCTCCGCGGTGGACTATCTAGCTACATAATTCTATTCAACACTTTACTTTGTAGTTTTTTGTCTTTATGTTGTTCATAAATGGTGATTGGTGTTTTGTTGCTTGTTTTGTCTTGTTGAGAGTTCTATAAGTAAGGAAAATGACGGAACGAGAATCGCGGGGATTTTCGGGGGAAAAAGAGATTTAGTATATAAGTCATGGATCGTCGCGACGATAATCGCCGCGGGGAAGAATGAATTTGAGGAATCATGATTAATAAGTAAATGAGGTGAGAGACGTGATAGAAGTGAGGAGGAATCGATGTATACGTAAGGGAAATAAGTAGAGATCATAGTGGACCAGGTTTGTGAGGGTAACGAAGGTGGAAAGCCGGGACAAGTTCGTCCGCGTGAATTTCGTTCGCGGCGACCCAGGAGAATTCTTCGTCCGTACCCTCGTATCCTGCCCAACGAATGTAGTATCGTAGTGGGCATTTCTTGTATCGTCGATCCAATTTCGAGTCCAATACTTCCGCGATGTTGTATTCCTCCTCGCCGTCGACCTCAACAGGAGGCGGCGGGGGTAGAACGCGATCGGGAATGGTGTTTGGTTTGTATGGCTCTAGTTGGGATACATGGAAGACGGGGTGGATACGGTTTAGGTAGGATGGAAGTTGGAGTTTGTAGGAGAGAGTACCGACTTGCTCGAGTATGGTGAAAGGTCCGAGGTACTTTTCGGCGAATTTGTCGGTGGGTCGCGTTGTCCGGATGTGCTTTGCCAGCACATAAACCTGTGAATGAATAGGGAATTCAGGGTGAGTAATTCGTTTTCTGTCCGCTTGCTCTTTGTATCGAGCTTGCGCGTTAGTAATTTCGTCTCGGAGGAAAGAGTGAAGCTCATCAAGATTAACTGCGAAATCCATTGCTCGGTCGGAGCGAATGTCAATTTCGGGTCTTACCGTGATATTTGGGTGATAGCCTTTGTTCGCGAAGAACGGAGATAAACCGGTAGAGGCATTAGGAGCGTTGTTGTACGCGAACTCCGCGATCGGTAGGAGTTTCGCCCAATCGTCCTGTTGGTATGCACAGTAAATCCGGATGTACTGTTCCAGAGTTTGGTTGACTCGTTCCGTTTGTCCATCGGCTTCTGGGTGATATCCTGAGGTGAAATGAAGTTTCATGGAGAGAGCTTCGCCGAGAGCGCGGAAGAAGGCAGACACGAATTCTGAACCGCGATCGGATGTTACGTGGTTCGGAACTCCGTGCTTGGAGAAAACGTGATGGACGAATAACTCCGCTAATCCTTCGGAGGTGATTTTGTCGTTCGTCGGAATAAAGATGCCTTGTTTGGAGGCTCGATCGACGACGACGAGGATTGCTGTATGTCCGTCGGAGGAGGGGAGTTGTTCGATGAAGTCCATCGAGATTGAATCCCATGGTCGGGCGGGAACCGGAAGAGGTTTGAGAAGACCGTAAGGTCGGTGTCGACGGGGTTTGTTCCGTCCGCAAACTGTACAAGAGCTGACATAGTCGCGAACGAATTCCCTAATCTTCGGCCAAGTGTAATGGCGTCGGATTGATTCGAGAGTCCGGTTCTGTCCAAAATGACCTGAAAGGGGGTGATCGTGAAAATATTGTAAAATTTTAAGGCGAAGGTTAGAATGGTTAGGAACATAAATGCGATTGTCAAGTTTTAGCAGTCCATCATCACCTACTATCCAACGAGTATTTGAATCGTCTTTTGCTAGGGCTAAGCCCGCGATCGCTTCCGGATCCTGTTCAATAGAATCGCGGATGGTGGAATGGAGCGACTGCAAGTCCATTACGATCGCAGCGCGAAGCGCGGGGCCTTCTAGAAAAGTTGCTCGAAGAGAAGTGGTTAGTTGTTCATTGGTAAAGATAGGTCTGAAATTCTGCGGGTTAACTTGCGCGTAGCCGGTATCCCCCTCTTTAGGATAGACGTCCCAGCGTCTAGTGAGGGCATCGGGTTTTGCACCCAACTTACCCGGCGGAAGCGGATCACCATATTGAACTGGTGGAGGAATTCTGACCAGCGGACTTGTCGCCGCGTGAGTATTTTGGTGGTCGAGAAGTATTCGAGATTCTTGTGGTCGGTAACCACATCAATCGCGTCGCCTGATCCCTTGAGATAGTGACGCCAAGCTTTGAAAGCCTCGAAAATAGCGAGGAGCTCTTTGTCATGAGTGTCGTAGTTAAGCTCTGCAGCTTGGAAGGTTCGGGATAGGAAAGCGATTGGATGAATCTCTCCGTCCGGTAGGAGGATCGAGAGGATCGCGGCTAGCGCGTAGTCCGACGCGTCGGTTTCGACGATAAGGGGTAGGTTTGGTTGCCAGTGTGCGAGGATGGGAGCGTGAACGAAGCTGTCCTTGAGTTTGTCGAAAGCTTCTTGGCACTCTTGGACCATAACCATGATACGTCCTTTCGTGTGAGCCGCGTCATCGGAAGTACGATTTCGCTATAATTATAAATAAAACGTCGATAAAAGTTAGCAAAACCTAAAAAGGATTGAACGTCTTTGACTTTGCGGGGAACCGGCCAGTCAACGATAGCTTGAACTTTGTCTTTCGACATCGTTAAGCCCTCCGGAGAAAGAATGTAACCAAGATACTCGACCGTATCGACACCCCATTCGCATTTGGCGAGGTTCGCGAACAGACGATGTTTACGGAGTCGACGGAGAACCTCGCGGACATGTTCGCGATGAGATTTCTCGTCGTCCGAGTAGATGAGTATATCGTCGATATAGACGATAACATTAACATCTAAAAGGTCAGCGAAAATATGATTGACGAAACGCTGGAAGGCCGCGGGAGCGTTAGTAAGGCCAAATGGCATAACCTTCCATTCATAGGAACCCCAACGGGTCCTGAAGGTGGTTTTCCATTCGTCGCCTTCCGCGATTCGGACTAGATGATATGCGTGAGTGAGGTCGAGTTTGGTATAAAACTTAGCTTTCTTAGGAGCGTCCAAGAGATCAGAAATAAGGGGTAAAGGGTAACGGTCCTTTTTGGTAATCTTGTTAAGACCGCGGAAGTCTACGCAGAGACGGAGTTTTCCATCCTTCTTCGGCACAAAAAGTACCGGAGCCCCGTGAGGAGAGGTGGATGGTTGGATAGCACCTGTTTCCAAGTGCTTGTCGATAAACTCGCGAAGAGCTTCAAGTTCCTTTGAGGAAAGAGGGTAAAGGCGACCGATAGGGGGTTCGGCGCCAGGCTCCAAATCAATCTTGAGGTCGTAAGGGCGGTGCTCTGGCAGCACTTCGGAATCCACTTCGTCGAATACGTCGGCGAATTCCGCATACTCCGGCGGTAAGCTGGAAGTATCGGTTTTCGTCTCCGCGGAGTCGGGTGAGGTTGAAGCAGCTCGCGCTGAAACTTCAGAATGGATTGCTCGTAGTAAAATAGGTTCACATTTAGCGGCCTTACATGCGCGGTTGAAAAGGACCGCGTTTACTAGAGCGATGTCGACTTCGGGATTTTCGAGCTTGGAAGCGGCCAATTGAGCGACCGAGGGATAGGTGTAGATGGGTTCAAAGAGGAATTTGTCCGATAATGGATGAGGTGAGGGACGAGAGCGCGATCGAGAGGAAGGGCGCGAAGTCTTCTTCGATCGATTGGGGTGAGGCTGATCCGGCGCAGGATCAGTTAACTCCGGAGATATCTCTCGCGGAGTTGAGGACGTCGGGGTGAGGAACTCAACTTGCTTAGTGGAACGGAAAGTGATGTTTCGAGATACCCAGTCAATCAACGGATTGTAGCGGGTTAAGAAACTGTAACCTAATACAGCTTTGCAAGAGGAGTCGAGTGAGGTGACATAAAATGTCAGTAGTAGCAGCTCGCCAGAGGGAAATCGAACGTTGAGAGTGGTAGTCTCGACGATCGGCTTAGGGGACAATGAACCATCGAAAAGTCGGAGATTGATTGGAGGAATGGGTGAAGTGGGTAAACT
Source organism: Lentinula guzmanii (assembly GCA_027919855.1). Taxonomy (NCBI): domain Eukaryota; kingdom Fungi; phylum Basidiomycota; class Agaricomycetes; order Agaricales; family Omphalotaceae; genus Lentinula; species Lentinula guzmanii. Next base: position 62,598 of record JANVFO010000114.1, read on the forward strand.
ATTTGCTTTTACAAAAAGCGAGTCAATAAAACAGTCAGTAGAACCAGAATCAAGTAAAGAGATAAAAGATAGCGTCGCGGCGGAGGAATCGGAAGAAACGCCGCGAGCCGGTAAATCTAAAGTTAGCGATAATAAGAAAGATTGTTCATTATATGAAAGAGTGGACGCGTTGAGTTTTACTTCCCGCGTGGTACGAACTGAATCAACGCAACTCCCGTGTCGTACCGGGGTACAGGAGCTGCTGATTAGTTTTCCGAGTCCACGGAAGTCGTCTCTACGCTCTCCTGCGTTTCTGCAGCTCGGCCTCGAGTCTCACGAGCCTTCTTCCGCTCGCAATCTTCAAACCTATGCTTCCCGCCACAGAAACCACAAAGACCCAACTTCTTCCGGCGCTCCGCCTCGCTAGGGAGGAGTTTGCCGTCGGAACCTAGGTTAGCAGCGATCGACGATCGCGTCGATGCTGAACCCGTCGAAGACGAGTGGTTGCCTCCGCTAGGCTTACCTTGTTTTCCCGATCCTTTAGTCGAGAAGGCCGCGGAGGAGGGTGATGGAGAAGAACTTGGCGAGTTCTTCGAGGATGTAGTTGACAACTTCGAGAATGAAGTCGCAACCGTCGAACGGGCGTTTTCGCATTTCCGTTCTTCTTCCCGTCTCCAGTACCGGTTGTCCACGCGAAGGACTTCTTTCCGGTAGTCCGCGAGATTAGCGGGCTCTGGAAGACGGGCCATTTCGTCTTTAATACGGCTTGCCAAGCCGCGTTGATATGCCCACTTAAGGGCTTGGGAGTCCCAGTTTGTAGACGCCGCGAGAGTGTTGAAACGGATATTGTAAGTCCGTACGTTGTCGGATTCCTTCATCCTCAACGTCCCGAGTTTATCCTCGGCCTCTCCCTGTGCATCGTACATACCGAAATTGTCCTGTAGTTCCTTCACCAGCGACGCGAAGGAGGACGTCCAGGCGGGCATCTCCGCGAGATCCGGATCCAGAATGTCTGGTTCGAACCACTCCTTTGCGGCTCCACCTAGATAGGACAACGTATAGTTGATCTTCCTTTGATCAGTAAAATACGTTGGGCGGTCAATAAAGACCAAAGATAATGAAACGAGGAAACCTTTCAGTTTCCGCGGGTTAGAACCGTCGAAAACCTCCGGGTCCTTAACTTTTGACCTTGCGGTCTCTGTTGGTCCACGATTTTGATTCGTGGATAGTTCGGTGATAGCACCTCCGAGATTGTCGAGGGTGCCTCTAAAGGTAGTGAACAGCTCGATGATTCGCTGTTCCGCGATGTCGGTGCGATTGCTACCTGGTCCCCCTGGAGGACTCCTAGAACGGCTAGGACCGCGAGAGCTAGGTGGTGATCCCGGTCCACCAGGACCTCCTGGTCCTCCGGGTGGTCCTTCGGGATCAGATCCCTCAGGGTCCGGGTCTTCCGGGTGGTCTGGTAAGTCAGGACTTACCTCCTCAGTTTGCTCCGCGATCTCAGGTTCTTCAGGAACCTCAGCGGGGATGAGGGATGAAGACCGATCCCGCGAAGGACCAGCCTGGGTTGTTAGTTGCTGACGCATTCTGTCAGCGAGGGTTAGCGTTGTTGGAGATGGGGGGATGGCCGTCTCCAACGTTGGTATCGCCGTACGATTGCTACGCGGCGTTCGTACCGTGATTGGTTGCCCATCAGCGGTGTAGAGTACTTGGTACTCGAATTCGGCTTGGTCTGGTGAACCAAGAGCGTGAAGGTTTGATACCCGTACCGTCGCGGGTTGGCTCGGGGCTGGACCGAAAGCGTTGGTACGCCTACGGGGAAGTCCCGTTCCAGAGCTAGACTCGGCGAACGGCGCAAAGGCCGTCGCGTTGGTGGCGAATGGATTTGCCATTACTGGCTCCTCCTGAACGTTGTCCGAGTCTGCGGTGTTGGTACGAGCACGTCTGCTCCTGGTATTGACCATTTTGGTTAGAGAGGATTTGGATGGAGGAAAAGGAAGTGAAGAGTGATGGAATACGATGTGCCGGGTTTCAGTTTAAATATACTGTTATGATCATGCACGGGTCGTAGGGATAAGTTGGATCGCGGACTATAAGTCCGCGGGATAAAAGACCGATCACCAAGATAAATCCCGGTGAGGGTTGGGTGGACCTACGGAGAGGTAGTCGGACGTTGACGCTACTATTAATAGCGTCCCCGACACGCCGCTATCCGAAAGCGAGGTTGGGGGTAATTCCGATCGCGGGAGGAACTCACGCGATCGTACTTAGGATGAGGTTGAGATTTAACTCTATTTGAAATACGCTGTATGAGTGCGCTATCAAAGTCGATATTTAAACTAAGGACCAACTATTCTACTCTCGTAGCTTTATACTGTAGTAGCTACCTAAGGGTCGCTAAGCGATGGTATCCTAGAATAGTATGGTCGGACATGTGGAAGATAAAAGGAGAAAGTATAAAGGAAATGATATAAAAGGATATATAAAAAGTCGGCTAAGTGTGAGGGATATAAAATCAAAGTGTAACGGGATCGCGGAGGTAAGCTCCGCGACGGAAGAGAATAATAAAGTCAATTACCGGGAATGATCGTCGAGCCCGCGGGAGTTGAACTTGGCATGGTCGTAACACCTTTCGATTACTCTCGAGGACGGAATACATCCAGTCGCTTTCTATTCGCGAACCTTGCAGGCTGCCGAACTCAACTACGATACTCACGACAAAGAACTTTTGGCGATTTTTGAAGCCTTCAAGTCGTGGCGACATTACCTCGAAGGATCAGGCGACCCTATCGACGTTGTCACCGATCACAAAAACCTCGAATACTTCGCGACAACGAAGATCCTGACGCGCCGACAAGTGCGATGGTCCGAATTTTTACACCAATTCAACATGGTAGTTCGCTTTCGCCCAGGTAAGCTCGGTGAAAAACCCGACGCTTTGACTAGACGATGGGACGTCTACCCTAAAGAGGGGGATAGCACCTACGCCAAGGTCAACCCTCACAATTTTCGACCCATTTTCACTAACGAGCAACTAACCACGTCACTTCGCGCAACGTTTCTGCAAGCTCCAGCACTTCGCGCATCGTTTATTATGGACGTCGATGCACTTCACGAATCCATTCGTAACGCTTATCAACATGACGCTGACGCAACACTTGGATTACAGTATGCAGGAGAAGCAGAACGACCACGCTGGACCTTGGACTCGGACGGTTTACTTCGCCTTGATCAGCGAATCTACGTTCCGAATCACGACGACCTTCGACTACAGGTACTTCGCAACCATCACGATCATCCTTTGGCAGGACACTTCGGTATGAATCGCACTCTCGAATCCATTCGCCGAATATATACCTGGCTGAAGATTCGCGACTTTGTTCGGGATTATATCTCATCCTGTACTGACTGCGGACGCAACAAGCCTCGACGACATCGCCCTTACGGACTGCTCAAACCACTCCCAGTACCACTTCGCCCTTGGGACTCGATATCTATGGACTTCATAGAGCAGCTTCCGAACTCCGAAGGGTATACCACGATTCTAGTGATCGTCGACCGAGCTTCAAAGCAATCGATTTTCATTCCTACTTACGACACCATCACATCCGAACAACTCGCTAATCTATTCGTCATCCACGTATTCTCCAAACATGGTGTCCCGAACCACGTAACCTCGGACCGAGGTTCAGAGTTTGTTTCAGCCTTTATCCAGGCCTTGGGTAAAGCCTTAGACATAACGAGTCAATCAAACACTCGAACAATACATTCGAATCTACTGTTCTTACCAGCAAGACGATTGGGCCAAGCTATTACCAATCGCCGAGTTCGCGTATAACAACGCGCCGAACGCTTCTACCGGGATTTCGCCATTCTTCGCTAACAAAGGCTATCATCCCAACATCACGGTTCATCCGGAATACAAACTCGCTTCAGACACCGCTCGAGACTTCGTAGTCAACCTTGACGAACTTCACGCGACTCTTCGCGACGAAATCGCACGAGCACAAACCAAGTACAAAGCACAGGCAGATCGTACGCGCATTCGAGCACCAGAGTTCCCTGTAGGGTCTCAGGTCTACGTTCTCGCTGAGCACATTCGCTCCACTCGTCCTACTCCGAAGTTCGCTGAAAAGTTTCTTGGTCCTTTCCTAGTTATCGAACGTGTAGGCTCGCTTTCATACAAGCTCGACTTACCCCAATACATGAGCAGGATTCATCCTGTCTTCCACGTTTCACAGCTCGAACCTCACACCGAAAACATCATTCCAAATCGGATTCAATCGCCACCACCCCCAATCGAAGTAGATGGCGAAGAAGAATTCGAAATCGCCGAAATCCTCGATTCGAAGATTGACCGTAGACGAAAGGCTTGCCCCCTGCTCTACTACGTCCGATGGAATGGATACGAGGGAACCCCAGACGAGTTCTCCTGGGTTCTCGCCACGGAGATTCGAACTAACGAAGACGCGCCTGAAGTAGATGCACTTCTCACGTTCCACCAACGGTATCCGAATAAGCCAGGACCACTAGATAAGGTTTTGCGAATCTAGTTCGCTCTTTTTCTTAATCTTCGCAATTTCTCTTTCTCTCACTTTCTACTCGCGTTTCATTCGCGGGGAACACACAATGATAGTACTTGAGTGTTGTTCCCTCATAAACATTTCTTCTTTTATCCTTCCACGAGTTCGCCGAACACGCGAACTTTATTCAAAACTCACTAAGTCCTTTTTCGTTCTTCGCTTCAGTTCGCAATTTGCCTCGAATTAATTACTTATATTCACTCAAGTCTGATACAAGATAATTTTTGTTTATGTACATACAAAAAACTTTTCTACTACAAAACAAATACCTACTCCTCTACATTTCCTTCGTCTTTCTCTTCGCCTTCTTCGCTATCGCTCCCCTCGTTCGCCCCGTTCTCCTTTGCCTCCAGTATCCTCGCGATCCTCGCGAGTTCGTTCTCGATCCTCTCCTGCCTCTCCTCCATTCGGTCCATGACCCTCATGGTCATTTCCTGCTGTTCCCCAATTCGCCTGTTTTCGATCAAGATGCGGTCCTCCAGCGATTGCGCGCCCCGTGGATAGCGCTCTCGCAAACCCACTCGCGGCATTTTCTCCAGATCTTCCTGGTCTTCATCCTCCTCGATTTCCTTGACTACTTTTCCCCTTCTCTTGCCAATCTTCACTCCCTTCGCTAATCGCGCGTTCCGGGCTGCCAAAGTTTCATCGTCCGCGCATTTGATCCTTCGCTTAGCGCATGAGGTGCACCTGTTTCGCGCATTCTGCACGATACAGGGCTGACCTATGCGAGCTCCAATCTTGCAGTTAGCGCACCGAGGAATTCTCAGTGCGCCAACTATTGGCCCATCAGCAGGGGGAGACGAAGAGGGAAGAGGTGGGATTACAACCGAGACACGATTTGCAGGATAGGATGGGGAAAGGTCCAGGTGCTCTTCGGTGGGTTCGACCCAATGGTCGGAAGGGAAGTCAGAGCGCGACGCCAAAGGCATCGGAGGCTCCTCAACGGGCGGCAACTATAAACGGGTTAGCGAAATTCGTTAATAAGGCATATCAATACGCACCTTGTTTCGACGTTCTTCGTCGTTGTCCTTATCCCTCTGTTCCTTCTCTTTTTCCTTCCTCACGATCGCGCTCCGCGTACGCACCTTCTGACGCAGACGCGCCAACCGTTCCCGTCTTCTATCGTCCATTCCTTTCCTTGGTCTTCTCCTCTCGTCATCGCCATCGTCATTGGAGCGACGCTTGCTGCCGCTGGCTTTAGCGTTGTTGTTCATGGTAGAGAGAGATGGATGTAGTAGACGAAGAAGATACGAAACGAACTTCAACGTTGGCAAAACATGGACATCCAAACATCACGTGACTTGCTTATCTTATCACGGCAGGACCGGCACATCACGGCTTTCGGAAAATTTAGGATCACGGAACAATTCGGAATTTCGACTCGAAGATTTTTTCATGAAGCTCTTGAGGGCAAGAGCTTAAGAGGGGGATACTGTTATATTCATGCAATATTGGTTCCGCAACATACGCGTTAGTCATCGCTATCACTTCGCTAAGTTCTCTCTTCGCGACTTCGCGCTCTTACACTTCGCTCACTTCGCTGACTTCGCGTCGCACTACTGATATGTTCGTATGTTCATTTGTTCACTTGTTTATTATGTTCTATCCTTTGTTTCGTTTCTCTTATTGTCTTTTACATCCCCTTTTATTCTATTGTCTTTTTCATTCTTATTGTCATTTCTTATCTACACGTCTGACATACGAGATAGCGAATTAGGCCCCGTTCTGTAACCACGATACGATAGTGCCGATAGATAAATAATGTGATAAGAGTATTTGTAATCGATTTTGTGATAGATGTGTGATAAGGAAAAAAAAAAAAAATATCGATAAACATCTTCACATCTTCTACCTTCTCCTGCCATGGTACGTTTGCACTCTGACAAGTCTGTAATAGCCAGCAGAAAGAATCGAGATGCTGCTTTTGCTGCTGTTGCTGCTACAGCAGCAGTAGTAACAGCTCTGTCAATGTCAAGTGCAACTTTACGCAGACCATTGATGGATGGTACATATTCAGGAGAGCGTTGGTTATTTGAGCTGCTCCGAGGTGAGCTCATTTTATTCTGGAGTTGAATGTAGAATGCCCACCATAAATTCCAGGACGTAATGAGCGGTTTCGGCGAATGTTTGGAATGAACAAATTTGTCTTTCGGGCACTTGTTCGAGAGCTTTGCAGTTTGGGAAATATTTCCAGCAGCCGATATGTATCCGCTGAGGAGAAAGTTGCTATTTTTCTCCGAGTTGTGGTATCCAATGGAGGTAATCGGGAAATGCAAGAGCGATTCATGCGGGGAGGTGCCACTATCTCTGTGTGAGTTGAGACTTGACTGGCTCAAATAACCAATGCTTGCCTATTGATGTCATTGATAGCTATTTTAATGAGGTCCTCAATGCAATTGTGGGGAAGTTTTACAAAAAATGGGTCCCCTTTCCTCAGAACGAAGTGCCAGCTCCAATCAGAGATGAGCCAAAATTTTTTCCCTATTTCAAGGATGCAATTGGTGCGATTGATGGATCTCATTTTCACGCTCGAGTTCCTGTTGATGATATGAAGCGGTTCCGGAACCGAAAGGGGTGGATATCTCAAAATGTATTGGTTGCTTGTGATTTCTCTCTCCGGTTTTGTTATGTTCTCAGTGGATGGGAAGGAAGCACTGGTGATGGACGGATTTTTGAGGATGCTCGACGAACAAGTCTGCGGATTCCAGGAGGAAAATATCTGCTGGCTGATGCAGGCTTTCCATCTTGTGATGCACTTCTCATTCCATACCGAGGTGTGCGATATCATCTGAAGGAATGGGAACAAGCCAGTCTACGGTGTGTTACTATTTTTTTCTACTTGTATAGCTCACTTACATTCATAAAGACCACACAATCCTCAAGAGCTATATAACCTCCGACATGCACAGCTTCGAAATGTTATTGAACGAATCTTTGGAATTGCAAAATGACGCTTCCGAATTTTGAATGGTGCTCTCGAGTATCCATTTTCAACTCAAACCAAAATTGTTCCCGCCCTTGCTGCTATTCACAATTTCATCAAATCCATGGATCCTGGTGACCAGGGATATAGGATTCATAGTTCCACTTTGGATGTTCAAATGTCTCAGGAGAGTGCACAGATGGTGGATACAAATGATGATGGAGAGTTGGGGACAACAGTCACTACAGCGGAGCGAAGACAGGCAAATGAACGACGTGATGCTATTGCGCAAGCAATGTGGAATGACTATATAACATACACAGCCAATATGGAGAACTAGTCTAGATTCAATTCATAATAAGCTCTACGTGTATCAATGTCGGTCAATGACAAGATAATTTCAGCAAAAGCAGGATCACATTTTACAACCTGCATCAAACGGGCCTTCACCACGGTAGTGAGAAAATCCTCCTTCTCTATCAACTTCACGGCACGGACAAGCATAGATTCAGGACCAGCACTAGTAGGAGTGACCACAGGATTGCTATCTCCCACACTAAATGCCGCAGCCATCTGCCCAACTGCACTGGACATCTGGGAAATAGCTGCTGCAGTGGTAAGCCTACCATTGGAGCGATCACGTCGAACTCGCTTTGCACTAGATCCACCTACAGACTCACGGGCTGAACTTTTGCGTTTCAAGGGAGTTGAAGCATCAATAACAACCTTTGCGGTGCCATTTCAGTATACAGTGGCCATGAAAAGATCATATGAAATACCTTTGAAGCACCAAAAATAACTTCACCATTGTCAGACTCAGAGCCGGGATCATGGTCGGTGCCATTTCCGACCATGTCATCATCAGAATCCTCCTCTGAATCTGGGCCACCTGCACAAAATGCAGCATTACCAGTTGCGAGAGCTCCATCCAGAAGTTGATCCAGGTCCTCGTAGATTGAAAAGGTCATATTCTTGTACTTGACCATTTTTGGGTGAGCCTGTGAAACACTATAGATATTAGCGGTGCGAGACATGAGTAATGATGCCTTGATCATACCAGGAGGTAGGTCTCCCACTGCTCCTCACTGGCCTGGACTCGATGATTCTCAGAATCCCATCCCCAGCCAGAGATACTGGCAAGCTCCTTAAGAATTCGATAGTCATTTTTGAGCTGCGAATATGATATCAGTTCATAACCATCGATGAGATTGAAGAGACCACTCGCACCTTTGTGTAATGATCCTGAACACTACGAAAGGTCTTCGGACTACCTCCACTAACGAGCTCACTTCCCTCAAGTGCACGAACAACAGCATTGATGGCCAGCTTCTTCCATCCCCCATTGTCACTGGCCATACCCTCATCTTTTTGTTCCAGCAAAGTGTGGATCATGACGAGGTCATCATCTTCTGAGAATATGGCACGTCGACGGGTCTGCTTTTCGGCATCAGCAGGTGGTGAAGGCTTGGTTGATTTTGCATTCTTTTTTGGTTGTGCCTTTGCGCTCAATGTGGTTCTTGGGGGCTCAGGATATTGGGGTTGCTATTCTCCTTCGAGCTCTGGTTTTTGCTTCCTTTTGGGCGTCCCATCGTAAGAAAAGATGAAAAGAGAGAGAGAGAAAGGGAAGATGTGAAAATTTCGTTCTCGTATTTTTTGCGGAACGGCCGATAGCAGGAAACAACGAAATTTTACGATAAGAATCTTAGCGTATCAAAATGAATAAATTTGGCAGGGACCGGCTATCGTATCGTGGTTACAGAACAGGGCCTTAGTATAAATAGGTAGCATCAAGTATGGTAGACTTTAGTTTTGAAATCGACTTAGATTGACTCCGAACGCCCTCTTCTAAATTCAACCACTATCTTCGTATTCGCTTCGCTAACGAGCTTCGCTCGTTACTTCGTCGGACAGCGCGGTGTATAGAGGTGTTGCTAATAGCTTCGCCGAAGTCCAATCTCGCTCGGAGGTTGTCAGGTCGCTTCGGGATCTCGTTTGCTCGATATTTCGCCCGAAGGATTTGCACGATCTTAACAGTGTCCCAGTGAAGTTCAATAATTAAGATGGTTCCGGAGGATCGCACTGTCCGCGCATCCGGTGGATCCGAGATTTATGCGTAATCAAGAAGGAGTAATGGTTAGAAGGGGTGTAGTAACTTTTTAGTTCAAGCTGGGGAACAATTCAAAACAAGTCTACTTAAGTACTAATTCTTGTAGCTAACCAGAGTAATAAAAATAACACATGTAAAAGTGTCAGTTGAAGGAATGTATAGATGTTAACTACAAGTAAAGGACCAACCGCATCCGCTCTGGATCGGACGGTCCGATCCGATCGTGCGGTTAGTTAACAAAAACAAAGTAGAGTGTGAATGATAGTGAACTCCCTTGCATAATATAACAGTAACATGTCTGGAAGCGCACGGATCCATCGGATCCATCGGATCCTCTAACTAGAGATACATAGCCAACAATGAAGTGAAAGCAATGTGGTTCAATCATCGATTCGATCGGACCATTGCAAGGTTGGTTTTGGCATAGACGTAACAGGTTCAGGGATGCGGATCGGAATGCGACTGGGTGCCAAAGTCCATCATCCTGTAGTTGCAGCAGCGTACCCCCTGAGGCGAATCCCGAGGCATCTACTTCAATCCGCGTCGGCTTTCCTGGGTCCCATAAGACCAGAATCGGAGCTGAGGTGAAGGAGTCCCTTAATGTTTCGAATGCTTCCTGTTGTGCCGTCCCCCATTGCCATTTGATGTCTTTCCGTGTAAGGTCATTAAGTGGTCGCACTTTCTTTGCAAATCCTTCAATGAACCGTCGATAGAAGTTAGCAAAGCCCAAGAAACCTCGAAGATCGTGGAGTGAAGTAGGGACTGGCCAGTTTTTCACCGCTTCAATCTTTACTGGGTCCATCCGTACCTCCCCTTCACTGATGACAAGTCCCAGGTATTCAATGGACGTTTGTTCGAACTCGCATTTTTCGGGTTGTAAATAGAGGTCATGTTGAGCCAGACGGGTGAGGACTTCGTGAACCACAGTTCTGTGTTCTTCTAGGGTTTCGGTGAAGATGAGAATATCATCTAGATATACAGCCACCTTTCCTGAGGCAATCAAATCAGCAAAAATTGAGTTCATGAGGGCTTGAAACGTAGCGGGCGAGTTTGTTAGGCCAAAGAACATGACCAAGGGTTCGAAGAGTCCTCGGTTAGTTGCAAACGCTCCCTTCCACTCATGCCCTTCCTTCACCCGCACATTGTTGTATCCCCAACTGTTACGATCATGTGCATCGGTCGTACGCATCGCGCGTAGCGCTTCGTACCGACGCAGTCAACCGTACATGATCAAGTCCGTCATCGATGTGACGCACCGATGATATGGATCAGGTAATCTGTTTCCGTGATACTCATCCACCTATCCTCCTCATCCCGTCGTCCCTCCTTCAGACAGGCTATACACCATACCGCCTTCCTCTCCCCATTAGTCCACTGTCTTCCTATCTGCACTCGTTATCTCTACTTCTGATTTGTCGTAACTACTTTAGGATACTTTGTAGCAATACCGGAGATAGCGAACTTAGCATATAAGACTTGCAGTCGTAGGTAGAAGCCTTAGTTTTAATATCGAATTGGTACGACTCCCAAGAATCATACAACACTTGCTCTCTCCACACTTATACCTCGTTCGACCCCGTCGACCTTCAGTCGATACTATCTCGATCTCGAACGAACTTAACACGGACCGCGCAGCGTAGCGAGGATACTGTCAATAACGGTATCGAAGGTCCACTTGATCCGCACGCTCCTAACACCAACGTACGTCGAACTTGGTAAATATTTTTGATTTTCGTAAGCGGCTGATGATGTCGGTAACTAGAGGGAGGGGATATTGGTTTTTAATAGTGTATTCATTCAACCGTCAGTAGTCCTGTACGAAGCGAAGTTTCCCGTCCTTCTTTTTAACGAAGAAGACCGGAGATGCTAGTGGAGATTTGGAGGGACGGATATACCCTTTCCATAGGTTTTCTTCCAATAATCGGTCTAGTTCCTCCTGTTCATTGGGCGACATCGGATAAATCTTGGTGCGCAAGGTTTCTGGTGCATCAGGTTTCAGATCAATAGCGTGGTCCCATGGCTTGTGTTCTGGTAAGCGTTCGGATTCCTTTTCTGAAAAGACTTTAGCATGTTTCTGATAGACAGAGGGTACCATTTCCTCGAAAGTCTTTTGTGGTTTATCCTTATTTGCTGCTTCGGCCAGTTGTTGGGAGTAAGTATATCCAGCTGCGCACCACAGTTCTTCCGATGTGTGACCAATAATACCTGCACGTAACAATGCTCTCCTTCTCTTCCGATTACCAACCACTCGATACACGGGTGTGCCTTCCTCATATTCAAGAGTTTCCACTGGTTCCTCGAGCTTGTCTGTAGGTGATGGTGGCAGGGGAGCGTGTTGCGGGTTGATCTCCAGAAGTCCCTCTGTTGTTCCTCCGATATTACCTTCCTTTAATCCGGGGATCTCCTCAATAGTCATGGTCGGCAGTTTGGTGGTTAGTTGCATCAGCCGTCCTTTCCTCCAGTCTATATCAGGGTTGACCTTCCGAAGCCAGGGAAGTCCGAGGATAATATCTTCGGAGCCCAGGTTAGTGACCAGGTATCTGAGAGGTTGAGGTGGGTTCTGGTCCACGGTTGAAAGGAGTCATGCAGAATGGGTAATTTTGCCCGCATTGTTGAGCGTTCCATCAATATTGTAGAGAGTGATGGGATGAGAGAGGGGACGTGTGTGGATGTGGTGCTTATCCACAAAGCGTTGGTGTAGGAATAGACCTGTGGCCCCAGAATCTATCATTGCTGCATTACTGGTACTCTTGAATCTTCCTTGTAGCTTAATCGGTACGCGAAAATGGGAAACATCGCTGAATTGAGTGGAACCGAGGGTACATGAGGAGATAGAATCGTAAATAGAGTACAGTTTGGGGAACCCGGCAGCAGCCGAGTCAGGTTCCCACTTTAAAAATTCTGCCGGAGCTCTGAGATTTGGTCCGCCAACGCTTTCTGGTTGTCCGTTAACTGCTGTAGAATTGAGGAAAAGTCAGGGAGCGGGGTGGGTGTAGCAGCAATAGAGGTGGCGGGTTCGGCAATGATAGAAGTGGCGGCGGCAGTACGAACCATGTTCGGCCTAGGGAGACCCATGAACTTCCTTCGACAAACTGTGGCTATGTGTCCCGTAAGTCCACAGTGGCTGCAGATGTCCCGTTCATGGTGTCCATCCGCTTTTCGATGGTTCTTGGATCCGCATCCATAGCATTTCCCTGTCATGAACTGCCGATAGTCCTCTGCCGATCATCCTGTACTAGTGGCATCCACGTCCATGGCAAACGGGTCCCGGGCCGGAGTGAAGGGAGTAGGGTGGAAGGACCCTGTATTGTGGGTGGAGGAGTAGTTTACCAGGTTTTGCCCCTTCTCTCGAGCACGCTCGATTTGTCTGTTATCGATCCGGATGGACTCTTTGATCAGTTTGTCCAGTGTGTCTGTATCCGCTGCCAAGTTGACAAGGCCATCTTTGATGCGTGCTGCCAGGTGTTGATAGAATCGATCTCGGAGATCTGGATCAGAATATCCCGTACGGCTAGAGTACTGTTTAAAGGAAGCAGCATAAGCGGCCACGGTAGTCTTCCCTTGAAACAGGGTTTTTAAGGCATCCTTGGCATCTACCACCGGGTTTACTGTCTCGAAACGGGCTTTGAAGGCATCCTTGAACACCTGCCAGGTAGGGTAGACAAGAGTGTCGACGGCACCACTGGCTACCTGGCTGATGTTTTCAGAAACTAGGGTAGCCCAGATTGCCGCATCACCTTCAAGGAACGAAATCGCAGATTTGATGCGTTCCCCTTCATTTGTGCGCAGTGTTTGTACCCCATTGGCCCATAGCTCGAATGCCGCTATGAAGCGACAAGCATCATGCCTTCTCTTCTGTTATGATCATGCACAGGTCGTAGGGATAAGTTGGATCGCGGACTATAAGTCCGCGGGGTAAAAGACCGAACACCAAGATAAATCCCGGTGAGGGTTGGGTGGACCTACGGAGAGGTAGTCGGACGTTGACGCTACTATTAATAGCGTCCCCGACACGCCGCTGTCCGAAAGCGAGGTTGAGGGTAATTCCGATCGCGGGAGAAACTCACGCGATCGTACTTAAGATGAGGTTGAGTATGAACTCTATTTGAATACACTGTCGAAGTGCGCTATCAAAGTCGATATTAAAACTTAGGACCAACTATTCTACTCTCGTAGCTTTATACGGTACTCGCTACCTAAGGGTCACTAAGCGATAGTTATCCTAGAATAGTATGGTCGAACATGTGGAAGATAAAAGGGGAAAGTATAAAGGAAATGATATAAAAGGATATATAAGAAGTCGGCTAAGTGTGAAGGATATAAAATCGAAGTGTAACAGGATCGCGGAGGTAAGCTCCGCGACGGAAGAAAATAGTAAAGTCAAATACCGGGGAATGATTGTCGAGCCCGCGGGAGTTGAACTTGGCATGGTCGTAACAGTGCCCCCCCGTTAGGATCGAGCCCTCGAGATCCTGAGTAATAATGACTAAAAATAGGTGTGAATGATCAGAAGCAACGGGGATCAAAGTTTAAAAATTGTGATGTGATGTGAAAAACGAAGAAGAGTGAAAATTGTAAGTTGAAACGGCCCTTAAGTCGCGAAGCATATAAAGATAGGGCAGTTTCAAAAATTCTGGTAAGTTCCCTCTTCCTGTTCACCATGTCCTCCTCTACCCCCAACAACGACACTGCACAACAACGACGGGAACGCCTCCTTCTCGCGCAGGCCGAACGCCAACGTGCGCGCGAATTGGAAATCGCGAGACAAGAAGCCGAGTTCGCGGCGGAAATGGAGAGGCTCGAGGCAGAGGCAGCGAAAGAGGAGGAGGAAAGGAAACTCTCGGAGGAAAGAAGGGTCGAAGAGGAAAAGAGAATAAAAGAGGAACAACGACTGGCTGAAGAGGAAAGGGCGGCTGCGGAAAGAGCACTCGCGGAAGAGATGCGATTGGAAGAGGAGAGGAAAGCTGAACTGAGAAGATTCGAAGAAGAGCTGGCACTTGAGGAACAACGAGTAGCTGAGGAAAGGCGGAAAGAATTAGCCAAGGTAGCCAAATTAAAAGCAAGAGAAGACAACAAGGCAGCCGACGCCGCGGAGGATGCTGAGGAGGAACGAGAACAAAACGCAGCATATGTGAAGTTGGTAGAGGAAAATCGGAAAGAACGGGAAAAAGCCGTGAAGGAGTTAGAGAGACGGCAGAAACGCGCCCCTGCTGCTAAACCACGACCGGTTGATGTGATAATACCATCGCGACCTTCCGGCTCCCGATCCAAGGTCTTCAAATCCAAGGCGGTGATTTCCGACGATTCAGATGTTATGGATGTCGACAAGGAACAGGTAGAAACTACGCGAGGAGTAAAACGGAAAAGGCCGATCAAGATGATCGCGAAGGTAAGTGATAACTCGTTTGGGATGATCGTTACTAACTCCTGTATAATGGCAGGGTATGAATTTCTCTGAACCCGATGGTGAAGTGGAGCCTGTTCCGGGGCAGGTAGTACAACCCCCTTCCGAGTCCTCGCAACCCCGCCCTGCTTGTTCCCGCTGCGTCCTGATTGGGCGTCCTTCCGAATGTCGACCACAGTCCACGGGACGACAAGCTCAGGCATGTGCTGTATGTCACCAACAGCGCCAGCGATGCAGCTGGTCGGGGGATAATGCCGCTCGTCGGTCGTGTTACGACCATGCCAAGTTCAACTCCCGCGGGCTCGACGATCATCCCCCGGTATTTGACTTTACTATTCTCTTCCGTCGCGGAGTTTACCTCCGCGATCCGGTTACACTTTGATTTTATATCCCTCACACTTAGCCGACTTCTTATATATCCTTTTATATCATTTCCTTTATACTTTCCCCTTTTATCTTCCACATGTCCGACCATACTATTCTAGGATACTATCGCTTAGCGACCCTTAGGTAGCGACTACAGTATAAAGCTACAAGAGTAGAATAGTTGGTCCTTAGTTTAAATATCGACTTTGATAGCGCACTCATACAGTGTATTTCAAATAGAGTTAAATCTCAACCTCATCCTAAGTACGATCGCGTGAGTTTCTCCCGCGATCGGAATTACCCTCAACCTTGCTTTCGGACAGCGGCGTGTCAGGGACGCTATTGATAGTAGCGTCAACGTCCGACTACCTCTCTGTAGGTCCACCCAACCCTCACCGGGATTTATCTTGGTGTTCGGTCTTTTACCCCGCGGACTTATAGTCCGCGATCCAACTTATCCCTACGACCTGTGCATGATCATAACAGTATATTTAAACTCAAACCCGGCACATCGTATTCCATCACTCTTCACTTCCTTTTCCTCCATTCAAATCCTCTCTAACCAAAATGGTCAATACCAGGAGCAGACGTGCTCGTACCAACACTGCAGACTCGGACAACGTTCAGGAGGAGCCAGTAATGGCAAATCCATTCGCCACCAACGCGACGGCCTTCGCGCCGTTCGCCGAGTCTATCTCTGGAACGGGACTTCCCCGTAGGCGTACCAACGCTTTTGGTCCAGCCCCGAGCCAACCCGCGCGGTACGGGTATCCAATCTTCACGCTCTTGGTTCACCAGACCAAGCCGAATTCGAGTACCAAGTACTCTACACCGCTGATGGGCAACCAATCACGGTACGAACGCCGCGTAGCAATCGCACGGCGATACCAACGTTGGAGACGGCCATCCCCCCATCTCCAACAACGCTAACCCTTGCTGACAGAATGCGTCAGCAACTAACAACCCAGGCTGGTCCTTCGCGGGATCGGTCTTCATCCCTCATCCCCGCTGAGGTTCCTGAAGAACCTGAGATCGCGGAGCAAACTGAGGAGGTAAGTCCTGACTTACCAGACCACCCGGAAGAACCGGACCCTGAGGGATCTGATCCCGAAGGACCACCCGGAGGACCAGGAGGTCCTGGTGGACCAGGATCACCACCTAGCTCTCGCGGTCCTAGCCGTTCTAGGAGTCCTCCAGGGGGACCAGGTAGCAATCGCACCGACATCGCGGAACAGCGAATCATCGAGCTGTTCACTACCTTTAGAGGCACCCTCGACAATCTCGGAGGTGCTATCACTGAACTATCCACGAATCAAAATCGTGGACCGACAGAGACCGCAAGGTCAAAAGTTAAGGACCCGGAGGTTTTCGACGGTTCTAACCCGCGGAAACTGAAAGGTTTCCTCGTGTCATTATCTTTGGTCTTTATTGACCGCCCAACGTATTTTACTGATCAAAGGAAGATCAACTATACGTTGTCCTATCTAGGTGGCGTGTTACAGGTATGCTTCCGGACCTCCGTACAGAGCTTCCGACTTCGGACGTGGACTTAGGATAATTCATGCTTACTTCCGAGATCGATTGCATCGATCGAGTCATACGAAGCATTCGTTTATCGAATGCTAAGTATTTCGACTTTATTGTCTTTTCTATTTATATTGATGACGTCGATTTATATTCTTTATTGTTTTTTACTTACAGCTCTTATTGTTATAGATTTAACAATTAGGAATACAGGTATATAAGCTGTAGTATCCTGTACATAGTTCTTCAGTTTAAATATCAACTTAGATTGCTGCTGAACTCCGTCCGGAACAACTCTCTCCTCTAATCGTTTAACGTTCGCACTATAACCGATCGTTATCCGGACGTCTCTATACTCTTACTCGTCACTCTGAACATTCACCGAACCGTACGACGAAGCGGGGGCACTACCGAAAGTAGTGTCAAGGTTCTAGTTCATCTTTATCATCTTCCGTTGTAATCGAGCTGACCGATTATCTTCGATTACTCCCCTTGAGACTTCGGTTATAAACCATAGTCTCGATTCCTACCGATCACTCTCGGATCACTTCGATTCATCCTATCTCTTCTAAGACTCGACGGAACCTCACCGGCACAGTCTTAACAGTATATTTAAACTACTACTCGCATTCGTCGCTATCCATTCTATACTCAACAATCCATGGCTCCTCCAATGACTCGACAAGCCCGTAGGAACAGGCCAAGAACGTTGACCGGTACTACCGACAACTCGGACGTTCCGACGCAGGCTGAAGAGCCAAACCCTTTTGTCGCCAACGCGCAATCTTTCGCGCCTTATTCAGAATCCATTTCGGCCTTAGGAGGTCGAAGAAGAAACAACGTTTTCGGACCCACTACTGCAGCTTCACTACCGACAACCGAAGTAGCACCTGAAGTCGCAATCGGTGGAACGACCGAAACAATGGATTATGAATTCCAAACTCTATACACTGCCTCTGGAATGCCTGTCCAAGTCAGGACACCTCGAAGAAACACCCACATCGCTACGACATCATCGAACACCATCATACCTCCGTCTCCAACGGCAGCAACGATTATGGGACAAATTTTATCTCGTAACATGCCAACAGGACCTCAAATCCCGGAAGGACCGGAAGATGAGGAAGGAGAAGATCTCGAAGGTAATATCAATCGAGAGAATCAAGATGGTGAGGAAGTAGTCGATGAAGAGCCGGCTGATCCGGAACTACCTGGCGATGGTGGACCGGATGGACCGGGAGGACCAGGCGAACCAGGCGGTGGTGGTCCCGGAGGACCGGGAGGTCCAGGGGGACCAGGTGGGGGATCCGAAGGCTCGAATAGTCCCCGGAGACCATTTTTCCCACCAAACAACAATGCTTCCGAAAGGGAGTTTCTCCAAACGTTCCAAGCTTTCCGAGGAACACTCGACGGGTTAGGTAATGCTATCGCTAACTTACGACCAGAACCTTCCGAATCGAGCAAAGCAAAAGTAAAGGAACCGGACGTATTCGATGGTTCCGATCCTCGAAAGCTCAAAACATTCCTCGTTTCCCTTTCATTAGTCTTTCTTGATCGCCCTAACTACTTCACTGATCAACGAAAGATAGCTTACGCTCTATCTTATTTGAGCGGATCCGCTCGCGAATGGTTCGAGCCGGATATCCTCGATCCGAACGCGATCGCTCTCCCGATGTGGACGAGCTCTTTCACGGCACTGGTGAAAGAGTTACAAGACAATTTTGGTCTTTACGACGCGCAAGGAGATGCTGAGGATAAGTTGGGGAACTTGAGAATGAAGGAGAATGAATCGGTTCGTAAATTCAACATTCGATTCAATTCACTCGCTGCTCTCACCGATTGGAACGCAAGTTCCTTGAAGTGGGCTTATCAGCACGCACTTGCGTCCAGAATCAAGGACGAAATGGCTCGTGTTCCGGAGCCTCGAAACCTCGCCGAATATCGCGCAGAGGTTCTTCGAATCGACAACCGGTACTGGCGGAGGGAAGAAGAGAAGAAACGGGAGTCTTCGAGACAGACCGGGTCGAGTTCGGGCGGTAAGGGTTCGAATTTCGGCAAGAAGGGTTCTCAAAACAACTCTTCTACTCAATCTTCTACCACGTCGGACACTCAGTCTAAAGGCAAGAACAACCCGCAGACTACCGGACAGAATCAAGGGAAGAAACCTTGGTTCAACAAGAACAAGTCGACCGGAACGAACTTCAACGGTCAATCTTCGACTGCTTCGACTAGTCAACAGCCGAAACCGCACCAAAAACATCTCGGACCGGATGGCCACGTCAAGCCGGAAGAGAAGGAGAGACGCAGGAAATTCAACCTGTGCATGTTTTGTGGCGGTAAGCACAAATTGGAAGATTGCCCCAATCGTAAATCCAATCAGCCTCGCGGTCGAGCAGCCGAGGTTGAGGATGTAGTTACGGACATCCAATCGTCTTCGGACGATTCGGAAAAATGATCCGCAACTCTCGTACCCCAGTACGAAGCGAGAGTTGCGTTGATCCGGTTCGTACTAACCAAGGGGAAGTAATTCTAAACGCATCCGCTCTTTCTGAATATGAACGATCTCTCCGTTTTTCTTTATCTACCGAATTCCAATCGCCAGACGAACCGGCTGGTACATTATCTCTTATTCAATTTCCTTGTTTACTTGATTCCGGTTCCACAGACTCTTTCATCGATTCTTCTTACGTACAGAATCACTCCATTCCGACCACATCTATACCTCCGATTAATCTTCGATTGTTCGATGGTTCTCTAACCGCAAATTCTATCTCGGAAACAACCGAACTATCGGTTCGTTTTCCGACCGGCGAGTCTTTCTTGATTAACTTTTATGTTACTTCATTGGATTCATCTTGCAAAGCTGTCTTAGGATATAGTTTCCTGTCCCGCTACAATCCGTTGATTGATTGGGTTACAAAAACGATTTCTTTCCGAAACACTAATCGAGATGATTCCACCAGACGTCTTCACTTCCGGACCCTCCGGTTACGGAAACGGAAGTGCCGATTCCACCTCAGGAATCTTTACTAGCGAAACCCGGAACACATCAATCCAAACCTCGCTCTCGCCTCACACCTCGTCCACTCTCGGACAAATTTCCTTACGAACCCATTTACTCCTATCCGAGTCTTGCACAAATGGGATCACGTACCGAATCTGCGATTAAACCGGATGTCGACATCGCGCTTTTAGGGGCAGTCGCGTTCAATCGGGTCTGTAAAGACGCCGGATTTGAACCAATTCTTTTTCGTTATCTTCCTACCGAACTTACTGCTAAAGGTTCTAGCACTGAAGAGTTTGAAGCTCAGAAGTCAGAATCAACCCTTCCGCAACAATACGCGGACTACGCCGATGTTTTCGACAAATCGTCTTCGGAAGAACTTCCGGAGCATCGATCATACGACCTCAAGATTGATTTAGAGGAAGGCGCTGAACCACCACTTGGACGGATCTATCCGCTCTCTCCGAAAGAGCTGGAAGCCCTCCGAGATTTTCTGGACAAGCAACTCGCTGCTGGAATTATTCAGACTTCTTCGTCACCATACGGAGCACCGTTCTATTCGCTCCGAAGAAGGATGGTTCACTACGCCTGTGCGTCGACTTCCGAGGCATCAATCGAATCACCAAAAAGGATCGATACCCCTGCCACTCATTTCCGACCTACTCGATGCGCCTCGAAAGGCTGCAATCTACACGAAACTTGATCTAGCCCATGCCTATCACCTTGTACGAATCGCCGAAGGTGACGAATGGAAGACCGCCTTCCGGACCGCTACGGCTCGTACGAATGGAAGGTCATACCGGAAGGCCTTACGAACGCTCCGGCTGCTTTTCAACGGTTTGTCAACACTATCTTTGCAGATTTACTTGATGTCTACGTTATTGTCTACATTGACGACATTCTTGTATATTCAGACAATCCAAAGGATCACGAAAAGCACGTCCGGGAGGTACTTCGACGACTCCGAGAAGCAAAACTCTACTGCAACCTCGCGAAATGCTTCTTCGGTGTCGATACCGTCGAATACCTCGGCTACATCCTTTCGCCTGCAGGCCTCACTATGGCCGCTGACAAGATCCAAGTTATCGTCGAATGGCCGGTACCTCGGAAAGTCAAGGATATTCAATCCTTCTTAGGATTTTCAAATTTCTACCGACGATTTATTTACAATTACAGCGACATTGTTATACCACTTACCCGGCTCACACGGAAAACTGTCGACTGGATATGGACAGCCGAATGTCAATCGGCTTTCGAAAACCTCAAATACGCTTTTACACACGCACCAATCCTTGCTCACTGGGAACCGAACCGGCCACTCATCGTCGAGACCGACGCTTCGGACTATGCTATCGCAGCTATCCTTTCGATTATGCTCGATGACGGTGAAATTCATCCCGTCGCATTTCTTTCCCGCACTCTTAATTCTGCTGAGCTTAACTACGATACTCACGACAAGGAACTATTAGCTATTTTCGAGGCTTTCAAAGCGTGGAGACACTATCTCGAAGGTTCCGGAGACCCGATCGATGTGGTCACCGATCACAAAAACCTTGAGTACTTCTCTACCACTAAAATTCTGACCCGGAGACAGGTCCGATGGTCCGAATACCTACATCAATTCAATATGGTTATTCGATTCAGACCCGGCAAACTTGGCGAGAAACCGGACTCTATCACTAGACGATGGGACGTCTACCCAAAAGAGGGGGATATCGGCTACGCCCAAGTCAATCCACAGAACTTTAGACCCATATTCACTAACGAACAGTTCACCACTTCTCTCCGAGCTACTTTCCTCGAGGGTCCGATCCTCCGAGCTTCGATTGTTATGGACATCAATGCTTTACATGAAGCCATCCGCAACTCGCTTTCGATCGATCCGGAATCGGCACTTGGACTTACCTTTGTTCAAGACTCCACTAAACCTCGATGGACTATGGGTGAAGATGGTTTGTTACGACTCGACAATCGAATCTACGTTCCGAATCATTCGGACTACGATTCAAGTATTACGCTACTTCCACGATCATCCACTCTCAGGTCATTTCGGTCAAAACCGAACTCTCGAAACTATTCGACGACAGTACACCTGGCCGAAGATTCGAGATTTCGTACGAGATTACGTTGCCTCCTGCACTACATGCGGAAGAAACAAATCACGTCGACATCGACCTTATGGACTACTCAAACCACTTCCGGTTCCCTTACGACCTTGGGACTCAATCTCGATGGACTTTATCGAGGAGCTTCCGATGTCGGACGGTTACAACTCCATTCTAGTCATCGTGGATCGAGCTTCGAAACAATCCATATTCATTAAGTGTCATACTACAATTACATCCGAACAGTTAGCTGAATTATTCGTCATTCACGTTTTTTCTAAACATGGAGTTCCGAACCACGTAACCTCCGATCGAGGTTCCGAGTTCGTCTCTGCTTTCTTTCGAGCACTCGGGCAGTCGCTCAATATGGAACTTCACTACACTTCCGGATATCACCCCGAAGCTGACGGACAGACCGAACGTGTCAACCAGACCTTGGAACAGTACATTCGAATCTACTGTAACTACCAACAGGATAACTGGTCCAGCCTACTTCCAATGGCTGAGTTCGCCTACAATAAGCACCGAACGCTTCGACTGGAATCACACCATTCTTCGCCAACAAAGGCTACCATCCGAACATCTCGATTAGACCGGAGGTCGATATTCGATCTGACCGAGCTCACGATTTCGTCGCCAACTTAGACGAAGTTCACTCCTTCCTTCGGGATGAGATTTCGAACGCTCAGAAAAATACAAAGACAAGCCGACCGAAAACGAATCTCTGCTCCAGAATTCCAAATGGTGCTGAAGTCTTGTCTTAGCGAAACACATTCGAACCACTCGACCGACTCCGAAGTTCTCGGAGAAGTATCTTGGACCTTTCAAGGTTATCGAACGCATCGGCACTCTCGCCTACAAGATACAATACCGACTACCTTTCCCGAATTCATCCAGTATTCCACGTCTCGCAATTGGAACCTTATACTCCAAACCCCATTCCGAATCGTTCGCAACCTCCGCCACCTCCGATGAAGTCGATGGTGAACAGGAGTTTGAAGTTGCAGAAATTTAGATTCGAAGATGGACCGACGCTTTCGACGTTGTCCGTTGCGATACTTCATTCGATGGAAAGGATACGAAGGTACCGATGAGGAGTTCTCATGGATTGGAGCTGATGAAATGCACGCCGAAGAATTACTTGAAGAATTCCATAAACGATATCCACTCAAGCCCGGACCTTACCGGACATCACCGATTAACTTTCGTATGCTTTTACTTATTTCTTTTATTCTATTCTTTTCTTCCTTCTTCCGAACGGTTGAAATCGACCGGGGGGATAAACGCCATGATAGCTTATTGAGCGTTTATCCCTACCCGGAAGGTCGACACCGATCGAAACTTCGGACATCTCAGTCCTATTTAAACTCAAATTTCTTTCTAAGTCCATTTCGGACGTTCTTTCGATTATTTTCGAACGATTTTCATTTATATTCAAAAAGATTTTATTAAATTTATTTAAAGTCCTGACGGACTGCAATCGGATACAAACAAGATATATATACAAAGTCCAAGGAAGAAACCGGCCGCTCATTCCTTCCGGCCCTTTCCTTTTCGATCCCCAGTCCTTTTCACTCTATCTCCTCGGACTCCTCTTCCTCTTCTTCATCTTCCTGCTCCCCTTCGAGCTTCCGAACGCGAAGATGAGGTATCGAAGCATCTCCTCCTGGAGTGCTATTCTGGTGTTAAGATCTCGGACGTTGGTCCGGAGATCATCGATAGTCTGGCTGCTTGTCGAAGCAACCGGACTCTCCACCTTCGTCGTTTGCTCCTCGGGGTAGTCGTCCGGACGAGCGAACACCGGACCTTTGCTTTTCTGCAACCTTTGCAGGAAGCAGACCGGTCCACCATCTCGCACTTAAGTGCTTTGAGATGCACCGGCTGCATCGCGATTGTTTCGGAGAGGGAGTGGGGATCGTCATCTTCATTGTCGGAATCGTGTAGTCACCATCGTCGCCTGGGTTCGGGTCTCGCCTTCGGGGTCACCGGCTGGCACGGCCTACAGACGTTAAGAATTGAAAGGTTAATACAAAATCACTCACCACCATCACAGTCCTCTTCCTCTTCTTTCCGACCACTACCGTTGAAGCCTCGCTTACCGGCTGCAAACGAAGTTAGCAAGTCAAAAGCATCATGGGGAATGAGTACTTACCGAGTGGACCAATTTCTCCTTTTCCTTTCGTTCGATTTGCGCCCGAACGAGCGCCGCCGTTTCCATCCTTTTTCCATCTCGATCTTCTTTCGATTTCTTCAGACGCCTTTTTCGCTGCTTCGGCAGCTCTCGCCTCTTCTTCCACTCCTACGCCTCTCTATTTTCCTTCTTTCTTTTTCCTCGGCTTCTCTTTTCTTCTTTTCCTCCTTCTTTCGACGTATCTCTGCCAATCGAGCCTCGGCCGCAGCCTCGGCTTCTTCCTCTGCCTTTCGTTGTTCGGCTTCCCTTCTAGCCCTTTCCTCCCTCTCCTCCTTCTTCTTCTGAATGAGCAGTAGCTCGGCCTTTTCTTCTTCGTCGGACGGGCTATTCGCGCGAGAGTTGTTGGACGACATGGTAGAGAGAGAGAGAGAAAAGTGGGGACTTAAAAATTTTTTCGTTTGGTTCATATACTGCGCCATCATTTACGTACTGATCGATCGATCTCGATCTCTTCACTTTCCACCAAGTCACAGTTCAAGTTCGAGCGTTTGATCGGATCGACTCTGGCGACTTCGTACGAGGCTTTCGAGGGCAAAAGCCTAACAGGGGATACTGTTACAGGTATGCTTCCGGACCTCCGTACAGAGCTTCCGACTTCGGACGTGGACTTAGGGTAATTCATGTTTACTTCCGAGATCGATTGCATCGATCGAGTCGTACGAAGCATTCGTTTATCGAATGCTAAGTATTTCGACTTTATTGTCTTTTCTATTTATATTGATGACGTCGATTTATATTCTTTATTGTTTTTTACTTACAGCTCTTATTGTTATAGATTTAACAATTAGGAATACAGGTATATAAGCTGTAGTATCTTGTACATAGTTCCTCAGTTTAAATATCAACTTAGATTGCTGCTGAACTCCGTCCGGATCTCTCTCTTCTATTCGTCTAACGATCGCACTATAACCGATCGTTATCCGGACGTCTTTACACTCTTACTCGTCACTCTGAACATTCACCGAACCGTACGACGAAGCGGGGGCACTACCGATAGTAGTGTCAAGGTTCTAGTTCATCTTATCATCTTCCGTTGCAATCGAGCTGACCGATTATCCTCGATTACTTCCTTGAGACTTCGGTTATAAACCATTGTCTCGATTCATTCCGATTACTCTCGGATTACTTCGATTCATACTATACCTTCTAAGACTCGACGGAACCTCACCGGCACAGTCTAACACCTCCGAGTCCTATCGTCTACAATTGCCAAGTATAAACCTTTCCAGGATCTTCCTTGAAATTTATCCTGCCCCTGTCTCTATTGCATGAGTAGTAGAGACAGCGGGGAGTACGCTCTGTGTACATAAGTATGGAAAAGAATAGTGCTGTTAGTCCGGACCTGTCACTAAAGAGTCACTGCAAATGTAAAATAGAAATTTTACTACTATTAGCAAAGGGGACAGGTGGTTCTAATGGATCATGGCACATAGTGATGTGCTGGCCCGGCTTTGGCTTGGAAGCCCCGGCTTTGGCCTGGAAGGAAGCCCTTGGCTTTGGCCTGGAGAAAACCAAGCCGGGCCCTAGTGGGACAGCCCCGCTTGGCCCGGCCTGGCTTTGGCCCAGGCCGGGGCTTTCAGGTAAGTGAGCGCCAAAATGAAAATAAGCGCCAGTACTGTCAAAATTTCCTTATTGAGCAGGCTCACTTATGACATCACAGATATTACCTGTAAAAAGTTGTGATGTCATGGATACTTTTGGAACAACATTGATACAGTACTACTTGTAATATGTAGAACTACTTACTACTAAGTATATCACAAATCAGAGTCCTGATTGTCATCATCACCACCTATGATTAGCTCATCCCACGATATTTTTTTTATCTGCCGATAACACTTTCTTGTTACGAACTGACTCTTTTTCAATTTCTTTTGTCTATCTTATTTACTTTTATCTTTCCTTTTCTTTATTTACATACATGTGACAACCTGACATTCTCGCAATGTCAACGCATTTCTCTCATGTCTGTCAAACTGTTGACAGACTGTCATTCCCCGCGCTGTCAACACAACTCTCTCATGTCTGTCAGACTATTGACAGATTGACAGTGTGAGAATTCTCTCATGTCTGTCAACCTTTGACAGATCATTGTTAAGCCTCACAGTTATACGTGAGATAGTTCCCATGGATTCATTTCAGAATATGTATATAAGATAGGGCATTCCTTAGAGTAGTCTCTATCTCTGATCTCGTCTATCCTCCTCTGTAGCTAGACAAGTATCTGAGGGCATACTCCTCCTGCACTATCCATTATCTTTTGATCTATTCTCTCTGTGTGACGCCTGGCTTAGTATAAAAGCTATCGAGTCGCTGACAGAAGATCAGAGATCCTTATCGACCCACCGTCACGACCCAAATCGTCGACATTTGGTTGGACATTGGACCCCGCTGCGTTATTAAATTTACTCTTTTTCATTTCCTTACTCACCTTCCACCTCACCTCGTTTCCTCTCCCATCCACTCCCTATTCCCATAGCTCGTCTGTGTTAAGGCCAGCGTTGGCGTAAACACTTTGTTAATACATACCTACATCGAGACACTGTAGTACGGCTCAACCCGTGCTGAGAGGAAAATACTCTCTCTAGTGTGCCTGACTCTCTACCAAGGAGTGTAAATCAGGGCTAGCAACAGAACATCGAGTTTCTTCTTCGGAAGATTCGATAGTAGGGACGTTGGAACGCAAAGTTTTCACGCAGACGACTCGAAAGACAACGTTGCGCGAGGAGCGAACGTAGACAGTCTTCTGGATTAAACACATAACTCGACACGAGCCTCTACCTCTAAGCACCTCACCCTCCTATCCTGGCGTTCTCGTCAAGACCTCAGGATTTTTCACTCCCATACCATCTCGTTCTCCCTCTCCCGCATCACCGGATTCAACCATCCATTTAGGATCCCCCACGCCCACTCCATCCTTCACCACTGAACTCGGCTCAGAAATGTCTGACCCATCCAACCAATCCATGCATGCCAACACATCCGCTACTACCGCCGCGCTACTCCGCCACCTCCAACACCTCATTCTCCCGAAAAACCATCGTTAAAGAACCCGACGTATTTACAGGAGATACCTCCAAGTTCCGAGCATGGCTCCGAACACTCTTGCGTACATCCATGACCTGCGAAGGACACAGCAGGTCAATAACGATAACGAATCCATCAATGTAGCAATGTCCTACATTCGAGGAGGCAGAGCTGATGACTGGGCGGAAGTATACACCAGTGATCACCAGGATGAAGTCGCTGGTGATTGGAACGTAGACTTCGCAGAATTCCTAGAAGAACTAAAGAGCAGTTTTTCTAACGTCTCCCAGAAGAAGGAGGCAATGGATAAACTGAATCGCATTCAGCAAGGTCGTATGAAGGCCGATGACTTTTTCAAGGAGTTTGAACTCCTGCTAAAGGAAGCGGGGTATGACAAGAAGAGCGAATATGTTCTTCAGTTGGCTGAAAGAGCAGTCAGCCTCAACATCATGAGCGATCTAGTCCGAACGAGGACAGAGGAGTTTGACAGCTACGACGAGTTAAAAACTCGTCACCGCCAACGATCTAATCCGCCGCCGCTACGATGAACAGAAGCGCGGATACAACAACATAGCTGGGGTAACAGCATACAAGGACAAAGTCGTGGTCAAGGATCCACGCAGCAAGCCTATGGCAGGCAAGAGCAGAAGAGATGGGAAGGACCTCGAGTGGTAGGGTCTACCCCCATGATAGCAAGACGTGATGGGTCCGGGACGACCTTTGGAGGTTCGGGACGACCCATGGACCTGGATCGAGCAAGGTAAATGCCTTTGCTTCAACTGTGGCGAAAAAGGCCACATTAGTAGGAACTGCCCGAAGAAGAACAAAGCCGCGGTTCGTAGCGTAGAACTTATGGATTATAGCAGCGAGAGAACGGACAACGTTAGTGAAGAAACTAACGTAAATAGTGTAGATGTAGTACCAGGGTTACCAGCTGGTATGGACATGAATTCATTCACCGCTTGGGTGAATAGTATGGGTTTTATAAGAGCTCCCCAGTAGATATAGGTCTGGTGGAGCGTTCTAAATTAAATACTTCGGACATAGTAGATAGTGGCTTGATTTCACTATCAAATATAATAATGTAGAAAAACACGCTTCTGCATTTACTCATAAAAAACCCGAAGTACTTAAAAAACCTATACGATACGAACCTGGCACGGCTGAATGGACTGCTCAAAGGCTCAAGAAGGAACTTCCAAAAGCCGTTGGACTTTTAAGGACATGGGTACCTTCCTCGCGAGTAAGAGAAGCCTCGGAGGAAACCGTCATGGAAATACGCGCATTAAACTGGAAAACCGCAGTCGAAGCCGTTAAAAGTCTTGCGACAAAGAAAGCTACGTCCGTGGAACACATGGAAAAAGCTTAAAACTCCCAGTCATTGTCGAAACATTAGAGGACAACCGACAAAAGTTACACAAGGCTAGTCGACAGTGGAGCTACAGGCTCATGCATTGATGCAACTTGTTGAACAACATAGGATTCCGACCAAAAGATCTACCTATTCGAGTACCTGTCTACAATGCTGATGGAACACTCAATGAGAACGGCTCCATAACCAAATATGCTGAAGTCCGCGTAACCATCGGAGATCATTCGGAACGGATTCAATTTGGCGTTGTTAACCTTGGCGAACAACATATCTTCTTAGGATTGGATTGGTTACGACATCATAATCCAAGTATCAACTGGATTAAATCAGAAGTTACTTTTGACCGATGTCCGACTCGGTGCGGATATAATCCTCACTTTTGGATGCCTGAAGATATTCAAACAAGAGCAGTACTTGAAGACGGCGAGAGACTTTTCGTGTTTGATTGGGATCGATATGTGCAAGAACAGGTAGATTCCAGGAAATGGACAGAGAAGAAGGCGGAAGAAGAAAACCGAAAACACTTCGACACTTCCACTCCGTATATAAACAAATACCCGGATGTTTTCAGTCAAAGGAATTTGATCAATTACCACAACGACGCCCTTGGAATCATGCAATCGAGTTAACACCTGGTTCTAAACCACTTGATTGTAAGATATATCCTTGAACCCAAAGGAACAAGAGCATTGATGCATTCCTTGAAGAAACATTCGAACCGGACGAATTCGACCCTCGACATCCCCGATGGCCTCACCATTCTTCTTCATCAAAAAGAAAGATGGTACCCTTAGACCAATACAAGACTATCGCAAACTGAATGAAATGACGATTAAAAATCGATATCCACTCCCTCTCATTCAGGAGCTTATTGATCAATTGAAGGGTGCTAAGATATT